>OX421972.1:118292841-118447378 GCA_949128135.1 Parasteatoda lunata | reverse complement strand
ATATATATACATATATATATATATATACATATATATATATATATTGCTTTATTTAATCAAGTAACGTCAAGACACCAAGAAGGGCAACAAATAATAATAATAAATTGAAATTGTTTTTGGTTAATTATTTGTGTTAGTATATGTTATTCAACTTTGCGCATGATTTTGTGGCACCTTGTCACATGTCTTTTACAGCTCCCAGTAAGTAACACCTCAATCTTTCTCCAAATTGCCTGCATTATTTATTGTTTTTTCTAGTTATGCAAAACATTCCATTTGCTTTTCGATTTTAGTTGCTTTGTTACAATTTTTTTTTTTCCAATTAGTATTAAAATATTTCTTAGTGAGTTATTCTTAGTGAGTTAAACTTTTCTAGATAAATAAGGGTTTTACAATCCTTTGGTATCATAACGAGCTTTATCTTTTGTTTTGTTTCACTTTTTCCTTTTATTTTTGCATCAGACATAAATTTTAGAACCATTTAGTTATGTCAATTAGCTAAAGGACGCTTTAGAAGGATACCAAAAAGGATTAGTTCTTTTGATAAAACCAAATTGGGTACTATTTGAGATTGAAGTAGGATAATTATTATGGCTAATTTGTAAACCAATAAATTTTATTTATAATACAATGCCCTTTTTTTCAACAAGATGTCCATGTCTAGCAGAATACAAGAATCTAAATGAACGTAAATAATTATGATGCAATTATGAAGGTAAAAATTATTATTTAGCTCACTGATGTTTTTGAAGAATCGTAAGACAGCATAATAAAAAAAAATCAGAATTTACATTAAAAAGCTAAGATCAATTTTTACCACATTTTATATTAAATTATATATATATATATATATATATATATATATATATACAGTACCGCTCAAAAGTATCAGTACACCTAGAAACTTATAAAAAAATGGCGTAATTCAAAGTGTCATAACTTCTTTAAAAATGATCAAAAATGCTTCTGCTTTAGCTCATTTTGAAGCTTAAAATCTCTACTTTTATGTACTCTAATTGTTTTTAATTAATATATTTTGCAACTATGTACAATTACACTCTAAACAATCATAGAAAATTGTATTAATTATTTGTGAAGTTGGGCGCGATGTACGGGCACAAAGGGGTTAGATATTGCTAATTTTTATTATACCATTAAAAAATTTGGACTTTTAGCTTTCATTTAAAAAAAAATTCCAAAAAAACATGTTTTTTGACGAAGTTATTGTCAAATAAAAGAAAAGGTTTTTTTTTCAGAATTTAATGATTTTTCAGCAATTATAATGAATTTTAGTGTAATTATAATATGATATGAAAATTTTTTAATTAAAATAAATTAAAATTTAATATTTCTCGATAATATTATTTCATAATTTATTATAACAATTTTAACTTTTTTTTTTGGAAAATATAATAATGAAATATAATAATATAATATAATAATATGAATATAATAATATAAAAGCGCGGGGAGGATATTTTGAAGAAAACAAAATATGATGTAAAATATTTTTTCATTATTACATTTTCGTTTTCAAATTTTTTCTGAGAAAAATATGAAAAAATTAATTTCAAAATATTAAATTGTAAACGTTGATTCTTATTTCATTATTATATTTTCCAAAAAAAAAAAAAGTTAAAATTGTTATAATAAATTATGAAATAATATTATCGAGAAATATTAACTTTTAATTTATTTTACTTAAATAATTTTCATATCATATTATAATTACACTAAAATTCATTATAATTGCTGAAAAATCATTAAATTCTGAAAAAAAACCTTTTCTTTTATTTGACAATAACTTGATCTTAATACAGCTCTCCGGGCTTTTCACAACTACCGTTGATCGAATTCTCTCACAGATAAAATTCTGCTGGGGGAGTACTGTAGTGTATCTACCATTACAAATATACAATTCCAGTACATTAGTATATAAGATATGTTAGGTCGATTCTATGGACGGGTACCTTTTCATAGATGAAGGTTTAAAGGTGTTTTTAAAAAGTAATTTTTAAAAACACCCCATGAAAAAAGCAACTTTAGGGCTTATAAAAAATGAAAATCATAGATAAGCAGTTTTAAGAACTTTTTTAAAAGGCTACGCATCATAATTTAGCAATACTGTTTTTACAAGAATGCACATCTAAACAATAATAAATTACTTGCAAAAAAATTAGTATACGAAGAGGAGAAAAATGTTAAATTATCCAAAAAAATTGCAATGAAAAACATTGTGTTGATTGATAAAACAGTTCAGATTTCAACAAGATTTTCATCTTTAATAACATGCATGTATTACACATGCACACACACATACTGGTGTGTGTAATTAAATAAAAATAAATCAATAACTTACTCAGCATTATTTAATTACATACCTGTTGATGAGGAAGAAATGGTTCTATAATAAAATTATGTAACCTCCCACTTGACCTATCAACCTGTAAAGGTAAAAAAATGTACAGATTGCAATAGAAAGTATATAATCAGCGAAGAAAATAATATTTCTTATAATTATAAACAGAAAGCATACCTTAGCAATTTTGTTCATACGCTCTTCAATCCATGCTCTTACACCGGAAAGATCAGTGTTTACTCTAATGAGTCCCAACTTTCCTCTTCGTTTAATTAACTGGTCTGGTTTTACAACCAATTTCTATAACACAAAGAGATTTCACAATCGACCAAAACAAGACCAGTTTTTGAAGCTTAAAAGTATTATAAAAATAAGCCTTAAAAATCAAAATAAAATTACTCGCCTTTGAAAATGTTTATGCAAATTAGTTACCAAAACAGAAAACATCTCTCAAAAATCTTCTTTAGGAAAACATAAACAAAAGAACTCATATTTTAAATTTTCCCTTTTATATGTTATCTTGCTTGCGATGTCATTTTCTGCCTATACCATAATTTTCGAAAATCATAGATTTTGGGTTACCCCTCTTCAGAAAATTAAGATTAAAATGTTTCTCACAATTCTTTTTATATTGTCTTCTAGGAAAACTGAATAAAATAAAATGCCTACGCAGGGTGTGTAGCCAAATTTTTCAACAAAATATAAGCACCTTTTAAGTACTCTTTAAGCACTCAAAATTTTTTTTTATCACTTACCAAAAAAAAAAAAAAAATACATAATTAGGATCTGTTCAGTGATAAAAAAAAAATTATTATCGTTTAAAGTTCTTAATTTATAAACAGAAAATCCATAAAGTTCAAAAACATTTTCAAAAACTTTACATAATGATGATAAAATAACTAGTTTCTGATAAATCTTGCAAAGAAAATAGGGAAAATCATGCAATTTTTGTAATTTAGAATGTCAATCGACATGGCAAAGAAAAAATCCATTCTTAAAAGAGAGAAAATTAAGCCCTTTTTACAAACCTCTAATAAAAAAATAAAAAACACCTTTAAGGGCTTTTAAAAAACGTAAATTAAAAAAAGCACTTTTTACAAATGCTACGCACCCTGCTATAAAAATGAAAAATCATTTTGCTTCTTGATCAGTGCAGAGATCATCTGGATTTAAGCATAAATTTAAAAAAGGCTCAAATGGAAGTTTTTTCAGCTAACTGAACAAGCCAATTCAAAACCTTTAGAGTTAAGAATCATATAATTAATTAAAGAACATGTTTACATGAAAGAACTGGTTCAGATATCACTTCTTTTGCTTGATTTTGGTGACCTTTAAGCTGTTTCTTAAGCGAAAATAAATTTTCCAAAAATTCTTAATTTGCTACTACCACCCCCATGATGACAGAATCCCAGCAACACAGCGACATTGTCGCAGAACGTTTCAAAGTTTTTGCAAAAAGAGTTTTCTTTTGAAAAGTAAAAATTGTTTTTTTCTACAGAAATTTGCATGTAAAATTTGAATTACGCATTTAGATCTTCACTTTTTGGCACTTTCAATTTACGCAGATAGTATCGTAAACTGATGTTACGTTTCTATTGTATTTTCGGCAGTTATATTGATTTTTTCAGGGTTTCTAAATATCCAGATATATTTCAAACAATATGGAAAATTTGAATTGTGCATTTAAGTAATTACTTTTTAAGGTAATGATTCTATCTATTTTTCCGCTGTCATTGCTATTGATTTCTTTACAGATTTTAAATCCAATATTTTTTACCCGATATTATTTTATATAACAACCTAATCTCAAAACGAAACACGTATATTTGAGTTATCCCTTTTTGAGGAGTCCAATTTGAGTGATTTCGTTGTCTATCATTTTTTCGGCAATTCCTACTATGGATTTCATGAATTTTAATCATTCTTTTTATTGTGATTATTTATAAAAAGCATAAAAGGAAATTAGTGCGTTTCCCCCTTCCCAACAAGAATGATACATAAGTATTTTATCACATTTTACCTAAAAGTTTATATATAAAACAAAACTTTATAAAAATTTAAAAGTTCCAAACAAGCTGAAAATTGTTTAATTCTATAAAACAAAAATAACTTAAGATGTTACTAAAATCTTCAGATAGTTACTAAAATTAAATAGTGTCTTAAAAATTACAACACAATGTAAACAGAAAATAATTTCTATTAAAAAAAATTATATTGAACATAAATTAAACTAATAACCACAATTATAAACTATAATAATACTTATGGATTTAGACATAAAAATCCTTAAGTAATGATAGTGATTATACGGTTTAGAATAAAACTTATGCTGAAAAGTAATAAATTATTTCCTTAACCTATTAATAAACTATCTAAAGTTCTTAATTTTTATTAAATTAAAAATATTTCTTGGAGTTTTTTAAAGTAATAACTTTAAAGAAATTCTGAAGCTATGGAAAATTATTAATTCTTCCCTTTCCCAGATGCCATATTTATGCATACAACTACGTTTAAATCAGTGGTTCAAATTTTAGCGATATAAAAATTTTTCGGAAAAAATAATTGGAAACCCATAAATGCAACAAATTCTGTGGCATCACAATTTTTTGATTTTTAAATATATTTTTGTTTTACTTATTTAAAATTCTAACCCTGACTTTTATTGACATGCAAAATCAGAAATTCATGATTTTAATCACTTAATATAAGCCTTAATATATAATCACTTAATATATATAATATTATGTTTTAAAAAAAACATAAACTGGTAAAGATAAATTATCAGGAGCTTTAGAGGAGTGCAAACAGAAAAAAAAAAGATTTAATATTTTTTTCTATATATAAAAATATAATCTTTTCATCAGCTCACACGACTATATCCGCAAAAAAGAGTGCTTTCTGTATCAATATAGCCAAAGCAAAATATATCAATACTATAGTGTAAGTAAAATATAGTGTAAGTACAATAGTAAAAACTTATATATATAAATGATTTTATATAAATGAATCTATTCTTAAAAAACTTTCCGAAACTTATTCATTTATCTCAGAATGATTATTTTTATGACTAGAAAAAATATAATTCAGAAGTTGTAAAAATCTCAATCAAGGAAATGTAAGTATTTTTACACTTGCTGTTGTATCTCTCTCTTAAAGAGCAAACACTGTTCAAGAGATTTCAATTCAGTCAAGGTCATTCCTAAGGAAAAGATAGAAGTATGTAGAACTCACTAACATTTTTTTTTTTTTTTCCTGCTTAAGTGACTAAAATAAAATTTGTATGTAAGCTTAAAACAGGTCAATTTTTCATGAAAAATTTTATACCTTTGGTTACAAATTTTCAAGTTGAAATTTGTTTAATGACTCTGAAAATAAAATTAACATTTAAAGATATTTAAAATTATACAAAAAACTTTATCTGTATTAAATAACAGAATTGTTATACTTATGGCATTAATTCTATCTAACAAAGGGCAAAAATTATTTTCATGAAAATTCATGAAATTTTCAATATAGTGTAACAATAGTGAAAAAAAAAGTAAGAGAAAAAAAATGGGTGAAAGGAAATAATATTTTACTATCTCCTAAAATATATAGGACAAAAATAATTTTTACAGAAAAATTTTAAATTTGTAAAGATAATTGTTAAGAAATTTATAGATAAAGGCTGTGATTGAAGCTTTCGGAAGTTGTAAAATTAATTTAATGCAAAATTCTCCAACCTACCTGACATTTTTCACATTTTTAGAAATTGATTAAAATTTTCTGACTTTAATCTTTTCTGCTGTTCATGAAAAACAAAAAGCTGAGTAAGCTCATGTAAAGTTGAATAAATGCTTCATAGCTTGAAATAAATATTTATCTTTTGATAAAGACTAAATATTTGCACTGCAGTATGTCCGCGAAAAAAAAAAAAAAATTTACTTCCTCAAATAAACTTATTATGCATGAACATGAACAAAATAATTACTGTATTTCAAAATATAACTGTAGGTAGCAAAAATATCTTTCTCGTTGTAATGTAATGATGTGACTCACTGCAGCTATGTCATCTATTTCTTACAAATGAAATTAATATCACAATTCCAAAAAAGAAATAACATGCCCATAAGAATTATCAAATTTCAACATATTGACTTTTAATATAAGATTGTAGCTTTAAAATAGTCGTAAAAACCTTACTTCTTTCAAAAGCCATGGATTTTCATCTACAACTTGTTGCCATTCAGAATTTTCATTTATCACAGCATATTGGCTTTTTACTGCACAACTTGTAGATAAAAATTTGTTCAATAAGCCTTTACCAGTAGCTTCACTCACAGCTTTAGCAGACATGGCTTATTATCTAAAATACAAAAAAAAAAATCCTTATTAAATAAACAGAAAACAACACAAACAGAAATCAACAAGGGCAGGATAGGCTTGATTTAAATCACTTGATTATTTTTTTAAAAAAGTCATTTATCTAAATCATCTGATTTTTTTTCCTTTCAGTAATCATTGATATAAGTCAATATTTTTTATATTAATTAATTTACTCCTAGCAATATTAAAAGTATTTTATTATGTGATTTTTTTTTTCAAAGTTGAATTTTATTGATATTGAAGCTATCATTTAGAGAGTAATGTTATGTATATTATTCTTCGATGTTCAAAATTATTTATATTTGATGCCTAAATGACTAATTTTGTCTTTATCTTTACAAAGTTACAAGTGAGTTCAGTGTTGAACTTTAACATAATTAACAATAATTTTAAGTTTTTAAAGATAAGTCATAGAAGTAAATTAATTTTTTAAAAATAAATATAGAAATAATAGTAAAAATTTTATTCAGAAATTATTCTAGTTATATATATATATATTTTTTATAATATCAAACATTTTTAATACTTAATACACTTTATCTGAGTTTTGATAATTAAATGTAAAAATTTAAAAAAATTTGATCTAAAAATGATTTTTGCCAACTCAGCTTTTCTTAATGTTTCTACATTAACTCGAGGATTTTTTACTTTAAGAAGAAAAAAAGTTTCCCCATTCTGTGAAATAACTGAAAAAATTTATATCAAAGTAGTACCAATAAAAAATTTTTAACTGATTTTAACACAGAAAGAACTTAGCAATTCTCCTACTTAATGCACCACATGTGAAACAAATGTTTCTCCAATTAATTTCTTAAAAAATGTTTGAAGTTATGTAAAAAATCTTGGCAAAGTAATATCTGAGAATGTTAAAAAATTGCTATATGTAAGATCAGGGGGATAACCTTATACCACATAACCTTAATATTTATGCAGTTAAAATTATTGTGAGCCCAACTCGAAAATCCTGAAAAATTCTTGAGTAAAATCATTAATGACGCATTTCAAAAAATTTATATCTAATAAATAAATTTAATGCCTGATAAAATAAAAATTAATGCCTGATAAAATAAATTTAAATCATTGATATTTTTGAAACATTAAATTCTAAATAAATTATATACAGCATAATTTAAATAAATAATTATGTACATAATTTTACTTTTATCTTTAATCACATTTATTATTCTACCAGAAAAATTATTTACAATGAAACAGATCCCAAGTATAAATTCTAGTTCTAATATTTTTAAATAAAATATACACGAATATTCATTTATAAATTTGATCCACGATTTCTCGAAACTTCTGGACCTTGGATTTCGGAAAAATCCGGAAATCAGGATATTTCTGGAGCACAATCATCTCTGGTATGTAGGGATACATAACATTAACTTATGTAGCCACTAACACTCAGAAAAAAAATACCTCACTTTACTAAGCTAATTTTGTTTAATTCTCTCACATTTGGCAACTGGCGAGCTTGGTTTGGTCTTCGTAAACCTGCCCGGTGGGTTTAGACTCTAGCTTTTGGCGGATAAACGAGGGGCTAGAGTAGTGATTAAATTCCGGCACTGAACATTCTGTGACTACCTTGCTGGCCAAAAGTGACCCTAAAAACCTCATTAATAAAATATGCCTAAAAGGGGCTATGCGTTATATCCATCAGATGGGTTCTCTTTCATGAATTTTCTTTTAATTTCTTGTCAGCCGTCAACAAAATTTGGAAACTTCTCGAGTGCCAAATTTTTAAAAATGGGATTTTAAAAATATTTTTCAAACTTTGGCCGGCCGAACACTAATGAAATTGTGCAAATCAAAGGAGAAATTAATATCATCGCAAATAAGTTTTTGTTGAATAAAATAAGAATGCATTTTCTTTTCTTTTTTTTTGTTAAAAATTGCTTTCATTCTCAAATAAGCTGGTTTTAGATGATTTTAGTCTATCCTTAGTTCTTAACAAACTAAATAATGTGTTTTTGTTCCCTAGAACATGAGGAGGCAACAAGATGACAAAATGTAAGCAGGTGAATATTTTGGTAACATTTCGACAACTGTTTAGGTAACTTAAGTTAATAAATTTTACTACCCTTTACAAACACAAAAGAGATCGACTAACACCAACTTACCAACATGAAATAAAGACTACTGACTACAATTACAATTTGTAACAGGGTTGGAGTTTTTGCCAGGACAGTGACAAAAACCTGGTAAAAACCGGCAAAAACCAAATTATTTAAATTGCTGATTAAATATTATTACAAAATACTTGAACAAATTTAAATCAATCATAAGGAATAATAATTTTGATACATTACATGAAAAAATTATTTTTAAAATATTAATAAGTAATATAAGGGTAAAATTTTTTAAAGGATTGAAAGTCTTTGACCTCTTTTCATTTTAGAATCCTTAAATAAATGTTTTTTTTTAACAAATTGTATTTTTTTTACTTCTTTATAATAACTTTTGGTATGTATTATTTTACATATCACTCTTACACTATATTTAAAGAGAGACATAAGACAGCTAAGAGGGATGTTTTATTTGATAGATTTTGATAATCACCTCATTTCTCAATATTACTTCAAATTGCAAACAAAAACACACAATTTAAATTCTTGTGAAATTTCCAGTGAATTTTGGGAATTAATGTCTTATTTACACTCATGTCCTTTTGTAGTACTGCCATTGAAAGAGTGTTTTTGAATTTTTCATTTGTACATTCTAAAATTCGGAATAAGTTGACTCTAAATAATGTTTCAAAACTAGTGTTCTGTTATGCTATGTTGAGACAGCACAAATTGTATTGTGATGATTAATAAAGTATTGAATTTGGGAAAATTTAAAAAATTGCATTGATACTTGTATATTTTAATTAACTACACATGTTGATAGATATTTTTATGTTTTAAATTATAGTTATATTAATTTAAAATAAGTTCATTTCACTGGAAAAAAGAGAATAATCACTAATTTTCCAATTAATAATGTTTTAATCTACTAAAATGATATATTAATACACTATGATTTAATAGATTTGTTAATTTTTTTAATTATAGGATTAATAGTATATATTTCAATTTTAGGAATAATTTTGTATCAAAAATGTGTTTTTGTCCTCTCATTTTGGAAAATATAGGTTTTTGCCACTTTGCTTGGCAAAAACCTGTTTTTGCCAAGACGGTTTTTACCATGGTTTTTTCCACCTGTGGCAAAATCTTGCCAACCCTGATTTGTAATGCAAAGATACCACTCAGAATAGTATAGGAATTTATTTTTCCTTAAAAGGAAGTGCTTATTTTGAACCCACTGCAAAAAAAATTTTTTATCATTCTCATTTTCAGTAGCAAACTCATAAAAATGTGACAAAACTCATACCAGCTGTACAGAATATGTCTGAAGTTCAGGAATCTCTGGAAAATTTTGTGGTCTAAATAAAAAAATTTGTACAAAATTTCTAAACATATTGTTCCACAAGGTCATGGAATGGACCCCCAATTCATAAAGCTTCAAACGTTTTATAACAATTCTTAGACGGGTGAAAAATAGAATGTTTCCATCAGCATAGAATGAATCATCATTTACTAAGCCTCTATTTTAAATATGAGTGTGGGGACAGTAATTATCGACAATGTCAACCTTCATTTATGAAAAGGAACCCCCAACATAGAATCAAGTTAACATGTCTTATATCAAGGGTCTGTCTAAGTTTTTTTGTATCTATTTTGTGAAAATTTAGACCATAATTTGTGAAAATTAAAAGTTACATTAAAAAATCAACACCAAAATATGGTAAAATAAGAAATAATTTTCAAAAATAGTCACTACAAATAAAAATTATTTATGTCTGGTAAATTTCTATATATTTTTTCAGATACATTTAAAAATAATTTTGCTATTGTAAAATTTAGAGCTTAAAATTGTATCCAAATTTAAAAATCCATTGTCCATAGTTAAATTTCAACTTGCATTTAACAGTACTAGAACTAAAATTCTCATTATGAGAACATTTCCGATTAGGTCATACAGAAAAAGTTTCATTATGAAAAAAAGAAAAAAATATTCATAAAAAAATAAAGGTCTGTTAAAATAAATGTAAAATATTGTTAAAGATAATGTTTGAATGATTAAAGAGAGAACCTTGTTTCATTTTTAAAAACTAGGGGATTTATAGTTTTCTTTGGGGATACAAAAGCAAAATTTTAAGAGGCAGAGAATCTCAGAACTTACTTTTTTTAAAGTATTTTGTGAAACTACAGTTTTCTTTAACATTGAATTTGAGAAGGTACTGCTAAATGGTAGTAAATTTTCCCTGGACAGACCCCTGTATATACTAGTAAATTGGTATTGTAGTGGTAGACGCACTACAGTACTCCCACACCAGAATTATGTGGGTAATAGAATTCAATGAACAGATAGCACTACTTGATCCATTGCAGTTTTTTGTGAGAAGCTGTATTAAGATCACCGTACTTTTAAATGCTGACCGTGAGAGCTGCATTAAGTTCATGATCATACCTGCTCCCGTGTTAGCCATTTGCAGTATACGAGGGTTGCTATTTATATTTCTGGCCTAATAATGAAAAAACAAATATGTAGGATTGAAATTGGTTTTATTGTTTTTCAAAATATTCCCCATGATGATCAATACACTTTTGCATGCGTTTGAACCAATTTTCAAAGCACTTTTCCCAGTCTGATTGAGGTAACTCCAAAACATGCGTTTTGAATGCATCAACCGCTTCTTCGGGGGTCGAAAATCGTTGTCCACATATTTTTTTTTTTTGATGTGTGGGAATAAGAAGAAGTCATTGGGTGCCAAATCAGGGCTGTACGGCGGATGACCCATCAGTTCGATCTTTCGCTCCGTCAGAAATGCCTTTGTTTGAGTCGATGTGTGAGAGCTTGCATTGTTATGATGAAGAATGATTCACCTGTTCTTCTGCCTTTTTCGAATTTCTCCGATGACTTCCGGCAAACAAATGGTCGTGTACCATTCAGAATTGACCATCCTGCGTTGCTCTAACGCCACTGTTGCCACATAACCGTTAATGCCGAAGAAACAGGCAATCATTTGTTTCGATGTGCTTCTTCCTCGAACAACTTTTGTTGGTTTTGCCTCGTCTTGGAAGACCCATACAGTTGATTGCTGTTTTGTTCCGGCTCATATGCATAGATCCATGATTCATCACCTGTGTAGATGTTATACACAGCCTTTGATGAACCTTGAACGTATTTTTCCAACATTTCCTTGCACCAATCGACACGAGCCTTTTTTTGAGCGTTTGTCAGATTATGCGGGATCCAAAGCGAATAAATTTTTTTTACGCTCAAATGTTCATGCAATATTTTATTGATGCTAGTCATACTATTGTCCAAAGACGCCACTATCTCACGGTATGTCACATGACGATCTTGCTTTATCAGTTCACGCACAGCATCTATTGTTTCTGGCACAACAACGGATTTTGGACGACCTGCACGGGATTCGTCCTGGATCAAACATCGACCACGATTAAAAATTCGTTATACCAATTTTTTACAGTGCTGTAGGATGGTGCTTTATCGCTGAATAAAGAATTAAGTTCATCAAAGCACTCGTCTTGATAATCCACGTCAAAAGTTATGAAAAATAATGGCACGAAAATGTTCATGATTCAATTCCATTTTTTGAAAGAGAAGAACTTTTCAATTTACTGTCAACAACACAAATGAAGCTATAATGGTAAATCGTCTGCTGAATTTATGTTTAAAAATATCAAACTTTCAATTAAAATCGTCTGCGATCGTCTAGCAACACTTACTGTTGCCAAGGCCATAAATATAAATAGCAACCCTCGTAGTGTATACTAGCTGACATTGTGTGTGATCGAAACTGAGTAGCAAGAGTGTGAGGTGGTGGATAATGAGGCAGTCACAAGTAGCAAGTCAGCTTTTCAATAGGGACCACTAAAATCGGCGTGTTCAAATCTAAGTGGGCTTTTCTGTCAAGGTAGGAGTGTTCACATCACATCCGAAGGCCACCAGTGTGGGGGTAATCAGATCGACCATGTCAACCTTCATTAATGAAAAGGTACCCCGACATAGAATCGAGTTCTTGTGAATTGGAATTGTAATTTTGTAGTGGTAGACGCACTACATTGAGAATGTTTTTTTTCTTAACCAAAACAAATTAGACTACTTTACTTTTTGACTGTTGTTAAATCTTAATGCTAAATTAAAAATGTAGGATTTGGACAAATATGGCATAAAAAAGATGTCAAATCAAATCATTTAAATATTAAAATTTATATTTTAAAAGTTTATTTTAGCACAGGATTTTTTATTTCCCCAAGCCATGACTACTTGATCAAAAAAGAAATTGAATATTTTCTGTTGTATTAACACAATAAAGAAATACAAAAACTTTACACATGAGTAATTTGTTTATTTACTAGTTTGAATTTAAGTTTATTATATGAGACCTTAAAGTTAGTCAAAAATTATTACAACATAATTTGATTTCTACAATTGTGAATCAAATGAAGTTTCTTTTTTATTTTTTTTGTTAAAGAAAAAACTGTAGTGTATCTACCGCTACGAAAATATAATTCTAATTCACTAGTACATCATAAGACATGTTAACTCCAGTATATAAGTTTCACTAGTATATAAGACATGATGTTAGGGTACCTTTATGTGAACAGGCCTACCTTGGCAGAAACACCAACTACTATTTGAACATGCCTACTTTGAAGGACGGTCCACATCGAACAGTTGACTTTCTATTTGTGACTGCTACGACATTGTCCTTCTCACGCTGTTGCTACTCAGTCTCAATCACACACAAGGTACATCGTATACACTCAACTGCTAAAGGCAGCACAGGAGTGACCGTAAACATAATACAGCTCTCACGATCAGCGCTCAAAAAGTAAGATAATCTTAATACAACTCTCCCAGCTTTTCACAAAACAGCAATGAATCAACTAGTGGTATCCGTTCATGGAATTCAATCACAGATATAATTCTAGTGGGGGAGTACTGTAGTGTATCTACCAATACGAAAATATAATTCCAATTCACTAGTATATAAGGCATGTTAACTCGATTCTATGTTGGAATACTTTTTCATAGATGAAGGTTGACATTGTTGATAACTACTCACTCCCCACAAAACCATTACCAAAAAAATATTAACACTGTACAAAATTTACTTTAAAATATTTTGAAAAAAATATTATTAAAAAAAAACTATAATTTTGAAAGAAACTTGATTATTTATTAAACTTTAAATTTACTATTTATTTATTGTAGAAAGAAAATATTTATCATACTTTAAATTTATTTATTGTTTGGATAATACCAAATATACTAATTTAAAAAAAAAAAAAAAAAACAATTAAGTAATTCTATTTTCAAAATCTATTATCCAGTTAATAAATTAATTTAAACTTCAAATTCATTGAGCTAATGGGATTGCCGTGGTTATGATAATATCCCCTTTAATTTTGATCAAAATAATAAAATATATACCAACATCATACCATACTTCAATGAAAGTTATAAACTATGTAATGTTTTTATTTGCTGTAGCTGTAAGCAATTTACTAACAAATTAGAAAGTTTAAAAAAATCAACACAAAATTGTTGAGACATGCCAAATAAGAATAGAAAGAATAGAAAGAATATAAGAATAGAAAGAGGTAAAAAATGTTTGTTTAAAAGACTAAATGTAATAACTTATTTTAATGGCGATTAATATACAACTTAACGTTCAACTGTACTAAGAAACACAAAGTATTTTAATGGGAATAAAAAGCATAATTGCCAGGACATGTCAAAAAGAATGAAAAATTACAAATAAATTAAATTAAAAACATTTTTTTAAAAAAATCGTCCTATTCATGATTTTTAGGATAACTAAAACAGATTTTTTTTTTAAAGTAGGACAGAAAAATACTCATTGGCAATATTTTCTTTATACAATTTAAGACAATTACAGTGTAAGCAATAAAAAAGTTGACAAAAAATAATATTCATTTCAACACTAACTAGCTGAGACATGTCATTTAAAAAAAACTATATTATGAAATGCAGATAGTTTAAAAAGAGTTTTACATACTTTCAAGATTACTTTCCTGACAATATATTTTAATTATCTAAGTAAATTTCAAAGGAGAAATCATAGCCGAACTGGCTTAACTAAATTGTATCCACAATGTATCAAATTAAAGAGCAGCAAGATTTCCTAGCGGACGAAACTGCATGGGGATAAGCAAATAACGAGAGTTTGATTTCATCACATCGAAAGATACCGATCACCTCACCTACGTCGATGAAAGTGCGGAAAATGCAAAGAAACAAAATCGTTGTATTGATACTTACGGAAGTAAGAATCTTTAAAATAGTGAAGAGAGTTTCGATTCGCAATTATTTTAATGAATTGAATTCCAAAAGTTACCGCATATCGTCACACGTGTCAAGAGAATGAACTGATGCTGTATTCGTGACCTGGAACGATTCTTAATAAGTGGGTATCTTCTTATCCGGATTTCGAAAAGCGAAACAAGTAAAAAACACCGTATGCCGACTTGCTACTGTCACAACGCTATCGCCATCTATTGACAGAAAAGTAAAGTTTATTTATGGGATCAACAAATTTAGTTGATTAAAAAAACTTTAGTGTGTCGTTAATTAAAATAAATTATTTTATTGAACTCATTGTCTTGTAGAGTATAGAAACTGGTATCGTTAAGAACGTGTTGAAACTTGCTGATGAAATGTCAAATAATGTCCAGGGCCGAGGAGAAAGTCCTGCCCAGTCCCCACTACCCTCTCTTTTAATGACCTAAGAATGTCAAACTTGTTTTCCTCTGAGGGTCGAATTAAATAATTTTCGAATGTATCGTGAGCCGAATTGCTTGATAAAATAAAGTAAAAATAAATTACAATGTAAGCCGTCGCACAAAAGAAAAAAGATTAACTGATAAACAAAATTTGAAGGATCTTTTTTTACTTATTAGTTAATTAATTTATTTTTTATCTTTAAAAAAAAAAAACATTGAGAGCTTTAAATATATATATATATATATATATATATATATATATATATATATATATATATATATATATATATATATATATATATATATATATATATATTTAAATGTAATCATTGTTTTTATGAAAATAAAAAAAATTGTTTCGAGATATTATATGTTAAAAAATTACAATAAAATTTTTTAAAAAAATTGCACATAATTAAAAAACCTGCATTAATATTATGACACTGAAGGTTATGCTAATTGACTAAATTAATTCCTCCTAGAAAAGAAAAGGCCTCAGCACGGGTTACTATTAACAAGAAATTCGGTCCAATTTTTTTTTTATCACCAAGAAAACTTAAAAAAACCAACCGAAATCTATTTTCCAAATTCCAAATAAAAATTTCCAAATAAAATTAAAGCAAACTAAAAATTAAACCAAACGAATTTTTTTAACAATAATTTTTTTTATATATAAATATCTTTCTTAATTTAGAAAAATTCAATTTTCACACAATTTTGAGTTTACTTACTAAAGTGAATTTACATCACATCAAACAAACATAAATATTTAACTTTAAAATGCTTAGAAATCATTGCATTCCTGAAAAAAAAAATATCTATGTAAAATAAAATAATGTGAGCAAGTTTTATGCTAAGTCATCATGTCTCTAAAACTGCTTGATCACCACCAACTCTGTTAAGTTTTTAAAATGAGTAAGGATTACACAGCATTATGGGACAGCAATTTCTAATGTATATGGCTAATGAGCATGGAAAGATATGTTTTAACAACTGTTTAGTTTGACAAATGACAAAAATAATTCATATCTTTTGATTCTTTTTTTTGATTTGTTACATTCTTTTGGTTATTTAATTTTATTATTTTAATTAACTTCCATAGTTTTTCTAGTTATTTTATTATTTGAGGATTAAAACTGGTTTCTCATTTTTTTAAAATTATGCATAATTTAAAAATGCCTTATTTGAGTTTTTGGGATGATCAAAATGTGTTTAAATTTGATAAAATTATTGCATATGTGGGGAGAGTTATTATCGACAGTGTCAACTTTCATATATGAAAAGGTACCCCACCATAGAATCGAGTTAACATGTCTTATATCAGAGGTCGCCAAAGTGGTCTATATAGACCCCCAGGGGTCTAATTAACAAAAGCGGGGGTCGATCTGAGCCAAGGGGTCGATCAGAATCGGAAGGGTTAATTGGGGTCGAAGAAAAAACAGTTCTTAATACGCAAATCACACATACCTAATTGAGTATGTAAAATTTGTGAATTTTTTTTATAATCGATTTAGTTTCAGTTTCTTTATAAAACATAAATTTATAAACGTATATTTATTCGGGTGAAACAAGTATTTACGTACCAGCGCGCAGTGGCACGAAATCAGCACAGTTTATAAGTCATATGCATATGTGCGCTTGTATAAGTGTCACGTGGAACGAGCATTGACGTTACAAACGCAAATACCATACGCAGTTTCAGCTATCTTTACAAACGGTGCACAGTGGTGAATATTTGCAGTGTCAATATTAAAACTTTTATAGTTTTGGATAATTAGTTATTGTTTCGATAAAACCATTTGTTTAGTTTAATTATCAATTTTAATTATCAATGCATGTAAAAAAAAGAAGGTAAGCATTCATAATATGTATTAGAACAGCCCGCGACAAAACTATAACACACTTTGTATCTTTTTACAAAATTGACCAATTTTGAACCCAATATATCGAACCTTATATATCGAAACAATACCAATATACCAATTACGAATATACCGAAAAACACCCGGCACACCCATCTCATTGTTTAAGAAGCAATAAATCTTTATTTACTATACATATTATTTCTACTTATTCATAATTACTTATTATTTAATAAATATTAAGGTATTTAAATGTCAACATTAATATATTTTTCATGAAACTATTGTTACACAATGTACTATTACTTTACTAAATGTTTAAAATCATAGAATAAATGTACAAACACAGTATCTAATAGAGTTTTATTTTAATTAACAGAAAATTACTTTTATGGGGGTCGATGGAGATTTCGAAAAATTATATAGGGGTCGATGATCAAAGAGGTTTGGCGACCCTGTCTTATATACTAGTGAATTAGGATTGTATTTTTGAAGTGGTAGACACACTACAGTACTCCCCCACAAGAATTATATCTGTGATAGAATTCGATGAACGGATACCACTAGTTGATTCAATGCTGTGTTGTGCGAAGCAGGGAGGGCAGTA
Source organism: Parasteatoda lunata (assembly GCA_949128135.1). Taxonomy (NCBI): domain Eukaryota; kingdom Metazoa; phylum Arthropoda; class Arachnida; order Araneae; family Theridiidae; genus Parasteatoda; species Parasteatoda lunata. The sequence goes on along the minus strand of OX421972.1, from coordinate 118,429,357 downwards.
ATAAGATCACCGTACCTATGATGATCGTGAGAGCTGTATTAAGTTCAATGTCATGGTTGCTCCTGTGTTGCCATTAGCAGTAGAGTGCATGCAGGCTAACGTTGTGTGTGATCGAGACAGAGTAGCAGCAGCGCGTAATTTTTATATATGTTCGACGTGACGTAATTTTTATATATGTTCGAGAAGGGTCATCGGTTTTCTCCTTCTGTTGTTGTTATTGTTGTCGTCGATTGAGACAGATGGGGTACGATTCCTCTTGTTTCTAAGTGGCGCCAACTATGGCCGAGAATTCGACTTCTGCCACACCCATACGTAACACCCGTTTATAGGGCTGACCCATTCACACATCCATTTATTCATCCACAGATTGCAATTTAGACCTGAACTAGAGAATGATCAATCTCCAATGAAGAACCCCAAGAGGTTTAATTTGCTATGGGAACAAGGAGGACTTTGTGACCCAACCAGTCACCATTTACTACAGGGGAAGTTTACGGCCGATTGGATACGGCCGATTGGATTGGATCCAGGTTCGTGTCAACCAGGAACCATATATATATATATATATATATATATATATATATATATATATATATATATATATATATAGCAAAATATATAATAATACAAAAAAAACAGAAAAAAATTAGGAAAAACAATAAGTATCATTTATTGCGCATAAGCTGCAAGTAAATAGAACTCATAAGATAAGTTTAAAATGAAGATAAAACAAAGGTAAATTACAGACAAATGAAAAAAGGAGGGGGGAAATAATAATAATAACAAACGACTGGGGAAATTAAAAAGAATTAATTAATTTAAAAAAAAAAAAAAAAAAGGATAAAGTTTTTTTAAAAAACCGGAAAATAAAAGATATAATCTTTTCATCAGCCCACACGATTATATCCGAAAAAGAGTGCTTTCTATTATTGAATCAATATAGCCAAAGCAAAATATATCAATACAATAGTGTGAGGAGCACTCAAAAATTTTTTTTACAAAAATTACGACAAAAAAAATTAAACACAATAAGTAAAAATAACACGTAAAAACAGAAAATAAAATATAAAGGAAGAGCAGAATTAAACAAAATCTATAAAGCGAGCAGTGAAATATAGCGAACTTACATGAACGGGAAATTTTTCAAGAATGATTTAAAATGTTTACGTAGCAAGATTGCCAGATTGAAAAATATGAAAACTATGAAAACAAAAGCGCAAATTGAGTGTAACTAGAGGAGTTTAAAGTACGTTCTTGCTGCATTACTGAAGTCCGTTTGATTTGTTAGTTACCAAGGATGGGTCAGAAAACGGATGTGCGCGAGGTAATATTATACTGGATAATTTAAAGAAGTTGACTATAAATAATTTTAGAAAATAAATATTTATTTAACCCACTGACGGTTCTGCACGTAAAAAGTCGTAATTTAACCTGCAGTCTTCTCCGCATAACAAAACCGGTTTTCCCATGTTATTAGATAGGGAAATAATGTATAGGGGAGAAAAAATTCTCCCAATTTCGCCCATTTGCCAATCCGCCAGTGGGTTAAGAAAAAAATATAAAATAGAAAAGAGAAAGAAACATGAATTGCCAGTTTTGCACATAATTTTAGCCACGGATTTGCCCGAAATGGCATGTGCAAATCCATTTCGGGCAAATCCGTGGCTAAAATTATTTACTAAAAAGATTTCTTTGTCAATTTATATAATTTTTCTATGTGCAAATATATATATATATATATATATATATATATATATATATATATATATATATATATATATATATATATATATATATATATATATATATAACATGAAAAGCTTCAATTAATCTTTCTATGTTATTTCTTTTCTGTGAATCCTTTTCTTTCATTTTATTATTCTAATCGAAACACTTTCACACACTTTTAAATTCACATCCTGTCCTTAAATCTATTTTTTGCTCAAGCATGCATCAATTAAAAGTAAGACATTTTTCCTTTTATTCTTTTGTTGGAATCGCGCTCTATTTAATAAACCAATTGTAATTACTAAGATTACCCTCTTTCCTTAAATTGAGACATTTTACGCATTTTCTTTGCAAGATTTTTCCTAACATATAGACTGAAATTGTGGCTTTTTCTCTCTGGTAATTCATCTGAAAATGATTAAATAAATTTAAATTGCTTATTTTTGAAATCCTGTGCCTGTTTTCCTGCTCGGCAGACTGCCCTATATATATATATATATATATATATATATATATATATATATATATATATATATATATATATATATATATATATATATATATATATATATATATATATATATATATATTCTAAACGTTTAAATTACAAAAAAATGAACTTTTTTAAGTCTATATCCTACTTACAAGACAATAGTTCAATAATCAAGTAATATATATAATTTCGGAGGGGTTTTGTCCCCCAAACCCTCCCCAGAAATACGCCACTGACAACACATTAAATAATAAGAAAAAGTTGTAGAAGAGTAAAACTTACAAAAGTAAGCATTCTTTTTTTTTTCTTCTTTTTCTTTTTTTTAAGTTTTAATTGTAATATTTTCTTCAGATTCTTCCCTCCCCCTAAGTTTTTATTAAATCACATCTGTTGCCAGTTTTTGATTAGCTAAATCTCTCACAGACTGTGAATCACAGTGCCGGATGACATTTCAATCGTTTCCTGACCAATAAAGATATCAATTGAAAAATTCTGTTTTTATTGGTTAATCGTTTCCTGGCCAATAAAGATATCAATTATTATCAATTAAAAATTTGACCATTTCCCGACTAGCTAGAGTGCATAAATATTTGGAGCACTGTGCTAGAAAAAACATAACTGCTTTCTAACCACCTGGGGGGGGGGGGAGAAAATAGCCACAATGTCAACCTTCATCTATGAAAAGGTACCTCGCCATAGAATCGAGTTAGTGAATTGGAAGTGTATTTTTGTAGTGGTAGACACACTACAGTTCTCCCCCACAAGAATTACATCTGTGATAAAATTCGATGAACGGATACCACTAGTTGATTCAATGCTGTGTTGTGCGAAGCAGGGAGAGCTGTATTAAGACCACCGTACCTATGGTGATCGTGTGAGCTGTATTAAGTTCAATGTCGTGGTTGCTCCTGTGTTGCCATTAGCAGTTGAGTATATGCCGGCCGACGTTGTGCGTGATCGAGACTGAGTAGTAGCAGAGCAAAGAGGTGGATAAAGTCACAGTCACAAGTAGCAAGTCAACTATTCAAAGTGACCATCCATCGAAGTAGGCGTGTTCAGATCGAAGTTGGCGTTAATGTCAAGATAGGTGTGTTCATATCGAAGTGGGAGTTTCTGTCAATATAGGCATGTTCACATCACGTACAAAGGTGACCAATGCGGGGAGAGTAGATATCGACAATGTCAACCCTTATCTATGAAAAGGTACTAGTGATTCGGAATTACATTAGTGTAGTGGTAGATATACTACAAGTACTAATTGAAATTTTAAAAAATGAACTAAAAAGCATAATTAATGGAGAAAATGCACTTATTCGTTATGGGATACAGTAAAAAATCTCCATAGTATTATTGACACCAATTATGCTTAGTTTCGTCTCATCATGGTAATGGGTAATATATAGGTATTTTAGAATAAATTTGGCTCCCGATCACATCTGCACCCATACTATGCACTTTTATGATGGGTTTCCTTTGGTACCTCTAGAAGTACGGTACTTGATTTGGTAGCTGGACTGTGGAAAATTTTAAATAGCATGAGTTTCCTTGAGCATTATGCCATATAGAATACAGTTAGTGTTTATATTGGATGAGATGAACTACCAAAATGTGATCTGCTTAATCTAATAACGTAAAGCCACCTACGAGGACAACAAATAAGAATCAATAAATAAAAAACATTGGAATCATTTTAGCTTTATTATTTGTGACAGTATTTATCTGAAAGCTGTGTGCAAAATTTTGCAGTGTTGTTCAGTACTGATAAATTTATGGGTTTTTTTTCTTATCGCGTACAACGAATGGATATTCAGTTAGTATTCAGTATAATTAAACAAACTTTTTTTTATATATCCGTCGTTGAACGGCCGACCCAATTTAGGATTTACGACTACCAATGTTCAACTCCGTAGCCTTGTAATTTTGAATCAATCTAGAAGACAAGGAAACTCCTGGATCAGTACACCCAGAGGTATTGATTTGTTATGTGAAGATGGAGAACTTTGCGACTCGACAGATTTAACGTGCATCAGTCACCATTTACTACACGGGGAGTCTTCAACCGGCCTGGGATCGAACCCGCGAACTCTTGGCCCTAACAACAAGGCTATCCCAGCGTTATACTCTTTGTTTAACACATCTCAACAAAATTTCGGAGTTCAGATCTTAGTTAGCGGCAAATTTTTGCAGCTACAATAACAAAATTATGTTAGGGGATAGAGCATTCGCCTTCCAATGAGGTGAACCGGGTTCGAATCCCACCGATGGCTGGTCGATACGAATCGACATCCGGCTTGCACCGACCACAGTACTGACGGACGTGAAATATAACCAGTGGTGGCCAGATCCCGGGTTAGAGTCCCTTTACCGGCAGGCTAACCGTGGGAGGTTCTCGTGGTTTTCCTTTCCATGTAACGCAAATGCAGGTTAGTTCCATTAAAAAGTCCTCCATGAAGGCAAACTTCTCCCAATACTTTATACAGGAGTTCCCTTGTCTTCTGGATTGGGTTCAAAATTACAAGACTACGTAGTTAAACATCAGTAGTCGTAAACCCAAAAATTGGGTCGGCTGTATGTTCGCCAAATGAAACCTTTTCTTTCATAGAATAACTCTCAATATTTTTAGAGAATAAATTATGCAAAACAATTTTATTTCCTAAGTAGTATTAAATTAATTATTTTTATTTTCTTATTCATTTTTTAAAATTTTTTTTTATTTAAAACCAAAACAAAATTGATAAATAAATATGGTTTTAAAGCGATGTTAAATGGCAAATATTTCAATAATCTTTAGATGTCATTATTCTCAGATTTATTTTAATAATGAATATGATGAATCATGAATGTAGTAATTGTCTACTATATAATTCGCGATCGCAACACCCGATACGCCATCTAGCGGGAGACTGTAAATAACAATAAAAAATAATCCGAATTACTTGAAAAAGTATCTTTTGTGCTGATTATAAATAAATTTTTTATCGTTTTCTTGGTAAGTGTTTTTTAGTTTTGAAAGAATTTCAACTAGATTTCAGCTATTCTGTTTTTAAGCTACATATTAAAATTCATATCGAGATCTTACAATTATAAAATTTTGATGTGTGGTATGTTACCTAAAAGTAATGAAGGGATAAACTATGTATATATTATTTGAGAATAAAGTTTTCAAACAAAGAACATATCATTTTGGAATTCTCCGGACTTATAACTCAGGTAAGTGTTATGATTTTTATAATAAAAAATTTGCTTGTAAATAATTTTTTTTCTTACTTGATGATCGTTCTCTACAAAATGGTTTTTTTACGTCTGATTAAATACTATAAGAATTTAAAAAAAGAAACAAAACGAAAGTTTTTATTGAAAAATGAGGAATTTTTAAAATCGTTTTTATCCTAAGAATTCTTTATTTTACGTTTTTTAGTTTATCATTTTTTGATAAAATTGTTGTCAAAATACTTTTTTTGAAAAATTAAATGGTATTAAATTATGTGTTTATGTATACTTCTTGCATATTCTAATATTTGAAGTAATATGATTCAGAAAATTATGGAAGAAAAATTCGGTACTTACGTATTAACCACAGCTACAGATTTGGCAGATTTTTAAGTGCCGCCAATCTACACTTAAAATTTTTGGAAAAAATCTTAAAATGAAACACTTTGTTCAAAATCAAAGTAGTCAATCGGATTTCGGTGGAAAATGGGCCGATATAGAGTTTAGCATAGATTCAAAACAAACTTTTCTCTCACCTGATTCTATAGCCATTATGAACTCTAATAAATAAGATTCAAAATGAAATAACATTTCCAAAACGGACTTTTACTAAGATAAAGTTTCATGTTATGGGTATTAGTACATTTTCGTTATATTTCATTCCATAAAATATTTCGCTCTTAAAAAAATAAAATTGCATCTTGTTTTGTTTTTGGCAAGTCCCAAAGACGCATTTTCGTAACACTAAAAATTGCGACTAAAAAAGAATAGTTCTTTTTTTGTTTTGTTTTTGTTTCGTAAGCATTCTTTATTTTACGTTAAAATTTAAATGGGCCTTTCATGTTATACCATTAAATTTAGTTAAACTATTTCTTAGGCATAAGGTTTGAACTTTTATAAGAATATACCTATTTTTTTCTCTTTATTTACAAATATTTTTCCGATGTGTTCTGAATGTTCCTTCTCTAAAAAAAAAGGAGATACCATTTTGTTTTCGTTTGCATAAGAAAGAAAACAAGCATTTTTCTTTTTTAAATTTAATCAGCCACAATAAAGATGGAACGTTACAATGCTACATGCTGCATTAAAGAAGTCTCCAGTGTAACTGAATGACTGTTCATGTGGAAATCGCAGGGATTCGGCACATACAACAACGCCCCCTATAGTTCGTTGCGATCGCGAATACTGTAGTAATTTTCGACTGCATTCATTTCTAAAGAAAAATTATGTCTAATAAATGCTTAGCTAACTAAATGTAACGATACAAAAAGTGTAAATATATCCACTCTGAATTTTAGCTGATTTTAATTTAGAATAAAAAATCGAAGTAAGAAGAAAAAAGCAACGAAAGGAAAAATGAATTATTATTCTATTTTTCAAGTAAATAAAGTTACCGTTATGTAAGGATATGCCAAAAGAAGGAAAGAATGACTAGTCAACAAGTTCTTTTTGAAAAAATATATTAAAAAGAAATTAGAAAAAATTCAATATGTAATAGGGAAAAAATTGAGAAAAAGAAAGCACAAGAATAAAAGACTTCTTTTAATGCTGCCATACAAAACTGAAACACGAAATAATAATGTAATGTTGTTTTAAGATTTTGATGAAATCAACTGAGGATTCAATTAAGAAACGTGAGCCCAGATTAAAAATGTATATGAATATTTATTAGAATGCAGCGAGAAATTACTTTTAAAATTTAAGTAATATGAAGATTTGATTTTGTAATTACGTAAAGTTAAAATTTAATTTTAGAACTATTTCTAGAATCCAATGAATGCACTAAGTGTATATTTTATATCGGAATAGAAATTATATGTTTTTTAATGTATTGAAATGAAGCAAACAATTACGTTAAACTTTTCAACTTATAAATTTGGTTTTAATATGAATCGCAATATAGAATATGAATTGTTATAGGAGATATGCAAGTTAAAAATATAATTACGAATAAAATGATGATTAAATATGAATATAAAATCAATTAAGACTACAAATTTGCCTAAATTGATTTTGAAAAATATCGAATTACATTCATGCAAAATTGCCAGGTAAATATCATATTCAGTCTGTTTATATTTAATCGGATATTAGAATGAACTTTAGTTGAACAACTGTTTTTATTATTTTAAAGTTAGTTGAATGAAATTTTCGTCATTATTAATTTATCTCCATTTATTAATCTCCATTTATTTTTCTCTAGTGCGGCGCAGAAATTAACTCTTTTAGATCTGAGTTCTGCAGTATTTGCTGCGGACAGAAGCATTAAACAGAGTCATAATGCGTTTAATGATAGTTTAAATGAAATATAATTCATTTATAATTCATTTATAATATCTAGTTATAATTTCTCGCCGAAGTTCTAAAAGATAACAATCCCCGTAATAGCTTTTGTAGTTCATTTCTAAAGGTTTTTCATACTAAACTATCTTAATCTAACTTTCTATATATAGTGGTACATTTAAAAAATAATAATAATAAAGTTCTAAAAATATAAAAGAGCTGCATCCTGTGAAACTTTTGATTCATATAGTTTTCGGAGGGTTTTAAATAAAAACGTGTTTGCTTTAGAACTCTCACATAAGTGTATTATTGTATTATATTCCTTTTACCACAATTATTTAAGCATCCCTAGCTTCAATAACAGCTTAACTAGCACCGACCACAGTGCTGACGTAAAATATGCTCAATGGTAGACGGATGATGGATTAGAATCCCTTTGCTATCGGGCTAACCGTGGGAGGATTTCGTGGTTTCCTCTCCATGTAACGCAAATGCGGATTAGTTTCATCAAAAAGTTCTCCACGAAGGCTAAATTGTTCCTGCGTTCAAGAATATTAAATTTCGAGAAGCGGCCTGATCAGCTGATTGTTGGCGCAGCATTAATTCAGATAACAGTAGAGATTTTCATGTTGTTTCCTGTTTCAATTGCTATGCTGTTATGAGTTAACAGTCAGGTGTTGAAAGCTGTTCTTCAAGGGATTCATAACATCAAAAAAGGGATTTAATATAAGAATAAGACTTGGATGAAATTATAGCTCTGTCTGCGTTTAGTATGGTTACCATTTGAGCAAAAATTGGACAGAAATTGAAGAAAAATAATATCATTTGGAACTGATTCATTCCATTCTGAAATGTATTTACTTCTTGTTAATTTTTTCTTTAAACTTCAATATTTCAGACATTTTCAGTCAATATTTGCACTGTTATATTGATTCTAAAGTACGTAAAACTGGTGCTTTATATTACTTGTGTGCAATGAAAGCATTAAACTTAAAATATAATAATTAAAGTTATTATCTAAGAAGTCATAAGCAAAGTATCATTACTCATTAAGGTATGGGGAGAGTGGGGCTAAAGAGGACACTTTTTACTAATTTGATAACAAAAAAAATAATGGAATCTGTTGGGCCGGGATAGCCTGGTCGTTAGGGCGCTGAGCCCATGTCCGAGAGGTCGTGGGTTCGAATCCCGCCGGCCGAAGACTCCCTCTGTAGTAAATGGTGACTGATGGACGTTAAATCTGTCGAGTCACAAATTCCTCCGTGTTCCTATAACAAATCCTCTGATGATACTGAATTGGAGATAGATGGTTCTCTGATCCAGGTCAAAATTGCGATCTATAGATAGATGAATGGGTCTCTCCTATAAACTGGTGTGACGTATAGGTGTGGCAGAAGTCGAATTCTTGCCACTGGAAAACAAGAATTGGAAGAAGTGGAAATCGCGCCAATGGAAAACCAGAACAATCGTCCCCCTCTGCCTTAACAGGCTTACGTCAACAACAATAGAAAATCTGTTACCCTTTCAGTATTTTTTTAAATAATAATTTGAATGTATGGCTGCATTCTGTTATAACGGAAATAACAAGGTTGTTCAGTTTTTTCATAATATATATATATATTTTTAAAAAACCGGATGTTTATATGTGCACAATCCCATCTACACTTAGGCAAACTTTGATGGCTTATTAAGCTCTTATTACAACTCAGAAATGCGTATCTAAAGGGAATCAGTTTTAACATGAGCTTGATTGGAGAATCGACATATTTTAACTCATTTGTTGTAGAGCATTTCACTGTACTAAAAAAAAAAAAGATATTTTCGAAGCAAATCAATACACTAGATTTAGAAAATATTATTCAATTTGATTTATTTAAAAGAACCAATTTTATTCTGAATTAATTTTAATAACCATAATTTTAACTTGATGATAGAATATTCTGTCTGAATGGAAAGCGATTTTCTTCCTCGCAACGGAAACAACTCGCTTTAAGCTTCACGCTGTTTTAGCAAACTGTGTGACGAAAATTCTTCTTCAATTCAATATAGAATTTTTTTTTTCTTTGATGAAACGTATTTAAATTCTCTTAAAACCACTAAAGAGTAAATTAATATAAAGCTTTTGTGCTAAATTTGTAAATTGAAATTTAAACCACCAATTTGTAAAGATATAATTCTACAAAAAGGTAAAGGTATTCTACAAAATCATTCTAATTTAGAAAATAAATAACATTGAAGGTATTGCGTCTGTATCCGATTAATATTTCTCCCATTGGACAATGAATGATGTCAGTACATCTTATCAGCCCCACCATCATGTGTCTATACTAGCCCAACGAAGACGTTTCTGCTTAATGCATGCTAATTGAAAGTACGCTAAAAAAGTTGATTTTCAAATAGGTCAAAAAATCGTATTTCTTATAACGTATTCTCACTTTTCGTTGAAATTCTGAATATATATTGTTGTTGTAGTAGTAGTTCATTTAGGTTGCACTAGAGCTGCATTATTGACTAGGAAACATTCCCGAGGTTGATGCCATCACAATTTTTATCCTCTGTGGAGGGGATGGCACCCCCCCACTTCGGTAGCCCAACGACCTGCAAGCGAAGTCGAGCACTTTACGGTAGAACAGTTTAACGAGAACCCACACCCTACGCAGACTGATCCAAGTGGCAACCCCATCCGCACACTGACCGCAGCCAGTGATGTTTGACTTCAGCGATCTGCTGGGATCCGTGTCTTTACGATTAGTCCACTGCGGGACAAATTCGGCATATAAGAATGTTAAATAAGAGAAAGAAAAAAAAAATCGAAAGTTACTTTTACACCTTAAAAACCTTTTTTTTTTTTTTTTTTGCAAATTTTTACTTACGTTTTTGCACTTTGATATTGGAACTGCACATGGAAGTGCATAACATCAATGTTACAATATTTCAAAGAAGACATTTCACTCATAGTTTAAAAAAAAAAACTCCTGCCTTCTTCCAATAATGAATGAAATTGCCTTCTTCCAATTATGTTCAGAGTCCTAATAAAAGCTATGTTTGGAAAAGAATTAATTCTAGAATAATTTGCCTGTTGCAGCTTCTGATTAGACAGCATGACATGTAAATATACGTATTTATGATGTCGTGTTATAATATAATGACAAAACAACTATGGCAAAACAGTTATGACCCAAGACTTATTTTATTTATTTAATTTTTAATATTTCAAAACGGAATATGAGTAAAAGTCATAAAGCTTTTATGATAATTAAAAAAAAAAGTCTATTTAAAGGTTTTTCTTGACAATGAATTTTAATTTCTTCTTATTTCTAAGCAGAAAAATGGAATAACTTTGAAAAAAAAAATATTTCAATGAATATCTAAAACATAGGTTTCAATAAAGATTATCTTCATAATTAAAAAAATATATAAATCTCAAAAATGTAGGAAAAGAAATAAAAAAGTGAAAAGCTTTTTAACCTTAAATATTACATAATTTCTCAAATTTTTCCACTTCCTGGTTTTAAATCGACGTTTAAAAAGGAAATTAATAAACCGAAAGGTTTAAAATAAATAATAATAAATTATAACTTGATGGTTGGATAATTTTTTTCCTCTAGCAGTATTTATAATTTCCGTATTAAAATTTTAAAAACTGAATATTTTGAACTCAGAAAAATTATTCCTGAAAAAAGTTCTCAAAAGTTACTTAGTACAAAATAATTACTTTAACTATCCTACAGGATTTCAATTTAAAAAACAAATACATAAAACAAATACATAAAACATGCTTAACGTTCCATTAAATGTTACGGAAACAAATTATCCCGTTCTTAAAAATATGTTGTTTATTTCCTTATTAAAACAGCTTTTATTACTGATAATAAAATTTTATGGAATTTTTAATGAAACTTTTGTATTAAAAATATTTTTCGTTATTTTATTTGTTTGATTAGAAATATTTTTTGTTATTTTAATTGTTTAATAAGTAGAAGTTATCTATTAAGCTAAAAAATTACCTTTGTTTAGATAAATTATTGTTAGTGTAAAAAAGGATGTTTTATTTCAAATAAGAGAAAATAAGAGATTTGAGGTTTCAGCTCTGCTCTACATATGTGGTAATCATATGAGAAAAGAATAAATTTTAAAACAGATTTCTCAAAAATATAAAACAGAACAGCAGCATCTACCACTTCTTTAATCAATGAAAGCAAAAGACTTGATATTAATTTCATTTCAATAAAATAAAGAAAGTGCTGATTTCAAAGAATCGCCATTAGAAAGTCTCTCGTAAAAGTAGAAAGAATTATCGAAACAACGAAAAAAAATTTTTTTTTTAATTTCAAAGAACTTTATTTTTTATTGATTGAAAAACAGTGACTAATTTAAACTAAAATATTTTTACATGACAACATATTTTCAGCTGTTATCAACGAAACAATGTTTACGGTTATTTTTATTCAATTAAAAGAGATTTTTTATTAAATTAAATGCAATTCTTAGCTTAATGCGTCTATTTTCCCAGAACATTTAGATAATTGTTTAAGAAAATTTATGTATAGATATACAACAAATAGATGGTTCTGTAAATATATAACATTTTCAAAAATAGAAAAATAACAAAGGATCCCAGGCCCATAAAAATGATCAAGGCAATTTGAAGTAGCAAAAAAACATTTTCTCATAGTGGAAAATGGCTATGGCTATGTTTTGAGGAATCAAATAACTGTGGGAGAGCCGCGATGGCTCTGGGGATAGAACGGTCGCCTTCCAATGAGTCGAACCAGGTTCGAATCCCAGTCGATACGAATTCCGCATCCGACTTGTACTGACCACAATGCTGACGTGAAATATCCTCAGTGGTAGACGGATCATGTGTTAGAGGCCCCTTGCCGTCAGGCTAACCGTGAGAGGTTCTCGTGGTCTTCCTCTCCAAGTAACGCAAATGCGGGTTAGCTCCATCACAAAGTCCTCCACGAAGGCAAATTTCTCCCAATCCAGGAGTTACCTTGTCTTCTGGATTGGGTTCAAAATTACAAGGCTACGGAGTTGAACATTAGTAGTCGTAAACCCATAAAATTGTGTCGGCTGTTCAACTACGGTTATAAGAAAAATAACTGTGGGTAAAGCCGGGATAGTCTGGTTGGTAGGGCACTGGGCCCATGTCCAAGAGTTTGTGGATTCGATCCCCACCGAAGACTACCCGTGTAGTAAATGGTGACTGATGCACGTTAAATCTGTCGAGTTGCAAAGTCCTGAATGCTCCCATAACAAATCAATACCTCTGGGGATACTGATCCAGGAGTTTCCTTGTCTTCTGGATAGGCTCAAAACTACAAGGCTACGGCGTTGAATATTAGTAGTCGCAAACCCAAAATTGGGTCGGCTGTTCTACGATGGACATAAAATTTAAAAAAAAAAAAATAATAACTATGAGGGGTATGAAAAAAAATTTGAAAGTCGAGGGAAAGTAAATTTATTAGACAGATGCATAGGCAATTATTACAGTTTTCTAAACATGTTTTTTTTTTTTTTTTTTTTTTTTTTTTTTTTTTTTTTTTAAGTGGCCTTTTTTTGATGCATTGAGGTTTTAATTTTTTTTCTTCTTTCAATTAAAAGTTGTCGCGTGTAGAATAGTATATGATAAACAAACAAATAACTGATAAATAATATGAAAAATTACATGATAAACAAAATTATAATGAAAGACATTTGTTAATACAAATAAAACTGTCAGATGTTTGTATTACATATGACATATGTAATTAATTGATCTATATCTTAAAAATATATATTTCGCAAATATGTATCTGTTGTTGCTGCTTCTAATGCTACATGCTAATACCAGCAATCCTGCTCGGTGAACGAAGCGAGTTTGAGGCAGAAGGCGAGTTTCATGTATTTCAATGGCGCCACCCTTGTTATGGCCCAAAATACGACTTCAGACACACATCCCAGCCCGTTTAAAAAGACGGACATACATTCATTTACAGATTCTGACCTGATCTCCAATTCAGAGGTGCTACGGGAACTAGGAGGGCTTTGTGACTCGACAGATTTAACGCGCACCATTTACTACACCAGCAGGCGAGAATTGAACTCACGACCTCTTGGTCATGGGCCCTACCAATCAGGCTATCCCGGCCCTGCAAACACGTATCTAAAACATCTAAGTACCGAATGTCAGTAGATGAGAATAGTTTTTTTCATAATCACGGAAAATCCTGAAACAAAACTATATTTTCATATTGTCTTTTTACCGTGTAATCACCTTATGTTAAATTCTTTTATGCACTTGGTGTTCAAACATCATTGCCAGCTGTAATATATTCGGATTGTATAGTTAAAAATTAGTAATAACAATAATGCCCACACGACAATCGATTTTTTTTTATTTTTAATAATGTAATAGTTGTTGGTTTTTTACTTCTCTTGGTGAAAAATTGAACAACAATTAGAAAGATTAATAAAAATTCCAAATTCTTCCTTCATGTTAATAACGGTTTTAGTCAGAATTTTTTTAATATTTATAAAAATTGTTCTGATACTTGAAATTTTATTTAATTCTAACGTTTATTTAGAATTGCAGAGACACTACATAAATTCAAGGCTAAAGAGAAGGGAGAAGGGCTCGTTCATTCCTCTCATAGAGCTGAAGCTACGATTTCCCTCCTCATGACGTCACACAGATCTTGGAGATCACAAGCTGAGATATTATGAAAACTTTGTATCATTTCTCTCTGTAAAAATAAGTATGACTTTTTCTTGATATTAGCTTTCAAACTTTACACAATCAACACATTATTTCCGTTCAAAAACATAGTTCAAAAAACTTTCTCGTCTGCACTATTAAAATAAATACCATTTTTAACCAATAAAAATATTTTACTACTTGTCGTATATGACGCTATAAATACTTTATTTTAAAATTTTCAGTTTTAATTTTTTTATTAAAAGAAATTAAAGCATATATCGACTCTTTTTTAGCTAAATGTTGTTCGATAACAATAATTTGTAAAGTTGGCTTAAATTTAGAATAATGATTTTAAACTATGCTGTTAATTGCAATTTGTTTATACTTAATCATTAAGAAACAACAACCTTAAACGCTAATTACTAAAATAAAATAATAATTTAGGTTCATAATAATCATAGAAATTTTACAATTGTTTATAGTTATTTAAATTTAAGAGAATTTAATTTGAACAAAAATCATAAATATTTAGAATAAGTACAGTCCGCAAAAAAAAAAAAAAAAAAAATATCACCCTGAATAATTTTCGTTCTAATGATCGGATTTTCACGAACTAAGTGTCATACTTAATGGTTCCTGGGGGTGACCTCAAATATGCTAATTAGTTAGTGCTAACTATTAATTAAGTTACGAAATCAGACACAAAAACGTACTTTCTCTGAATAAACATATATTTTTTTTTTACATATTTGGATTCCTTATCTACAAAATATAGGGGGTAGCCGCAATCTGGGAAATGTGGTCTCTATAGTTTGGTCAGGAGAGCGACTCAAAGTTTGGACCCCTTAATGTTAATTTCATTTTTTGAGTTTTCAGTCATATTTTAAAAACTAATGAAGCAATTCAAAAAAATATTGCACCAACTCATAAAACGCATTTACCCAAAGGTAATTTCTTAAAAAAAATAATTTTTAATAATTATTAATAATTTTTATTATTTAATTAAAGAGAGGATGAAAAAATTTTGAATTATAAGGTATGGATTTTTTTATACCATATTAATCTACATGCTTTTCAATTGAAAAATCTAAAGTTTCAACTGTTTTCATTTATTAGAAGATGAGAAAAATTAAAATTAATTATTAAAAAAAAATAATTTGGCGACAATGAAAAAATGATTCAATGGGGGCGATTAATATTAAAATGTGATAAACTTACGAAGAACTTGATTTAGCGCGCGTGGCGTAAAATTTCATTCATATTTTTTTCGCTAATAATCGTTTGCTAATCTTTTTATTTTCTTAAAACTATAAAATACAATGTTTCTTTTTTAGTCCTCTAAAAATCTATTTGAAATTAAGTAAAGAAATTTGAATAAAACATTTTATTGAATAAAAAACATTTTATTCAACGAATGTCGAGTTTTATAAAAGCATGCTTTTGATAGAATATGATTATACACCAGATTGTGCTTATTTAATGTGATTATTTTTTAGTTTTTTTCTCTCAATAACTAATTTAAGCATATCTCACATCATGGCAAATTTCTCAACATCTTATATATCGGGTTAATCTTAAAAGTAATTTTTTAATCACCTGTCCGGAAGTGTTTCGCAGAACTATTTTACCAACCATTTAATTAAATTTTAGCATTTTTAAAAATTTTATTCTTTACCCTACTACATTTATTATTTCTTCATTAATATACAAATCAATTTTTTTAGTTCTTTAATTTAGATTTTCTTTAAAGTAAAGTTCCTTTTTACATAGTCAAGTTTTTTTTTAAAGAATTATTGTCTGCTAGCTAAGAATAAAGCTTTGTTAAGAAATTAAAAACACTCCGCTGTTTAATTGAATTGAATTGAATGTAGGGTTTAATGGCACAAGGTCCAGAGAAGGACATGCTGCGCCAAACAAACGATTTAAAAATAAATCTTAGGTAAACGTATATTACAAAACTTTCTTATTAAAAATCACGCGGTATTTATAAAAGTGAGTAAAACCAGATAAAAAATGCAAAATTAAGTATGGCGTCATAAAACAGTTGCACTCAAAGCTGAATAAAATCACAAAAAATTTTAAATAAGACAAAACAGTTATATAGAGTATAAAAGACCAATCGCGCGTAGAAAAGCAAAAATGTTAGGATGATGGGATTCACCTAACAAATCCTGCAGAGTTTGAACGACCAAAAAAGGTAAGACGATGACGGTTAAAACATGGGCAAATGGTTAAAATATGATGAACAGTGAGTAAATCGTTGCAAGTATTATAACCGTCGTTGAAATCCAGAAGACAAGGGAACTCCTGGATCGAGTATTGGGAGAAATTTGCCTTCGTGGAGGACTTTTTGATGGAGCTAACCCGCATTTGCGTTACATGGAAAGGAAGACCACGAGAACCTCCCACGGTTAGCCTGACGGCAAGGAGACTCTAACCCATGATCCGTCTACCACTGAGGATATTTCACGTCTGTGGTCAGTGCAAGCCGGATGCGGAATTCGTATCGACTGGGATTCGAACCCGGTTCGCCTCATTGGAAGGCGAACACTCTATTCCCTGAGCCATCGCGGCTCCGTTGCAAGTATTTTATTTTATTTTATAACCGTCGTTGAACAGCCGACCCAATTTCATGGGTTTACAACTGTCGGAGCTAATAGAGTCAGAGTGGACTGTATCGCTTAATAATTTTTTATTGAATGAAAAGAATGCTGGGAAGTTAAGCTTGGCGCTCTACAATCTCGCCAATTAAAGCCAATGAGGGCGGCGCGGACATCCCGGCCCCCATTGAAATATTCTGACATTGAATGTTTCAATAATCATAAAAATAACAATAATAAAAATACAAATTTAAGCAATATTAATACAATTATTTTTCACATTTTGAATTCAACATATAAATTTAAGTATTGTTAACAATTGGTAATACAGCAATATTTGAAATGCTTCTTTTGAAAATTCCATGAGGTGTGCGTACGAGCACTACACGGACATTATCATCCTTACCGGTGATAATTTCAGAAATTCGACCTATAACCCATTTACATATAGGTAAATTGCTTTCTTTTACCAGAACCATCATACCTGGTTTAACATTTTGTTTTTGAAACAACCATTTTGATCTTTGTTGTAAATGACTGAGATAAGAGTTACACCAATTTTTCCATATTGTTTGAACAATTTTTTGAGTTTTCTGCCATCGGTTAAGCAAGTTTTCTTTAAAATCAATCAAATTTTGCTCAGGAGGAGCATTAATTGCTCTTCCAATTAAAAAATGTCCAGGAGTTAAAATTTCATAATTTTCTGGATCAGATGACAAAGGAGAAAGAGGACGGGAATTAAGAATACCTTCTATTTGAATAGTTATAGTTAGAAATTCTTCTAATGTTAATTTCGTAGAACCAATGGTTCTTTTAAGGTGATATTTGAATTGTCCGACTCCTCTCTCCCATAATCCGCCAAAACTTGGTGAACGAGGGGGTAGAAATTTCCACAGTACTTGCTCCGATGAAAGAAAACCAGATAAATTATCCTTTTTAGCATTTAAAGACTTTAAGAATTTGCTTATCTCAGCCGAAGCGCCAACAAAATTGGACGCATTGTCACAAGATATAGTACAACTTTTACCTCTGCGAGCAAAAAACCGTTTAAGTGTAGCTATTAAAGCACTAGTTGTTAAATCAGACAATAATTCAAAATGTACAGCTTTAGTGACCATGCATATAAAAATAGCTACATATACTTTATTATATAACCCCTTTCTCTGATTGCGATATTTAATCCAAAATATTTGATGAACAGAATTATAATTTAAATTAGAATTGCTCAACCGACCACCAACTCTAAGCAACCCATCCTGATCTAAAAATGGATTCAAAAATTTCAATTTACTATTTACAGGAACAGGCTTACCTTTTTTTAAGGCTGAGATGTCTGCAACAAAGTACTCACCTTGCACCTGTTTTATAATAACATTTCTGGCTTTATCTAATTCCTTTACATTGAGAGGACCCCTAAATTTATTAACATTTCTACAATTTGAAAGAAACCTAAAAATAAATGCTAAAATTCTTATTAGTTTCATGTAATTATTTGAAAGATTTAAAAGGTCATCAATAAAGTCATTGCTGGTGATTGAAGTCACTAGCAGAACTGGTTTCAGCTCTTTCTGAAAAAGTTCACAATCAGGAATTAAATCTAGTTCAGGTTCATTGTTTTTAATTATGTTCTCGCTCAGGAACATAGGGCCTTCCCACCAAAGCTTATTGGTAGAAAAAACAAAGGCATCTTGACCTCTGGACAAGGCATCTGCCGGGTTAAATTCTGATGCAATGTGTTTCCAGCAAAAGTCCTTGGACAGTTCTTGTATTTGTACCACTCGATTGCAGACGAAAGTCTTAAGGAGATGGGGTGAGGTCTTGATCCATGCTAAAGCGATCGTGGAATCGGAGTACAAGATGACTTGAGCAATTTTAATTTTTAGAGATGAAATAACTCGATGCACGAGTTGACACAATAGTAAGCAAGCTGAAAGTTCAAGTCTGGGGATACTTATGGTCTTAATAGGAGCCACTCTGCTTTTGCTGCAGATTAGCTGACTGGAAGGCACATTGGAATTGGAAACAGTTTGTATGTAGATGCTGTCAAATGTTGTTAATACAATTCTAATGGAACACAAATAGTTCTTTTATATTCATTTTTATTTATAGTATTTACAAGGAGAATATTTCTAGATTAATATAGTTCAAGTTTTAAACATAACAACTCTTTAGCTTTCACAGCCATTGCAACAACAACTTATATCAAAAGCAGCAATCAATCAATATTGGTACTGTTGCCAACACCAACTTATAATGTACAGAATTATCATGACATCCCCTCTTTTATGTTACACAATTATACAACATAATCATTTAAGTAAGATGGTGACTTACGAACACGATTACTTTTTCTTTGCACACTACTATTTGATATACGACAATTCTGTGGGATTTGAGAATTTGAAGGTCTGTTTAAATTAGCTTGGGAATTGCTAATTATATCATCATTAGGATCTATTTCAACTTTAAAGTTTGTATTTGACTGTCTTATGTGTTTTCTGTTACGCCTGAAAACTTTACCAGAACTATTTCTAACATAATATGAACGAGGATAGAATTTAGCCTTTGAAATTACTTCAGCAGGTTCCCAAGTCTTGTTTTTGAAATTTAGTATTCGAACATTTTCTTTTGGCTGAAGCTCTGATAGTGTATGAGCAGTTTTGTCGTAATGAGATTTTTGAATCTTTTGCCTTACAATTAACTTTTCTCTAATGTTATTAAACAATTTAGCATCTAACAGTTTGTTAGATATTGGTAGTTTAGTTTTTAATCTGCGATTAAACATCATTTGAGCTGGAGAAAGATCAAGGCCTGAAATTGGGGTATTTCTATACTCCATTAATCCTACAAAATAATCTTTCCTATCTTCCCTTGTCTTTCTCATAATGCATTTAACAATTCCTACCCCTCTCTCAACCATTCCATTGCTTGGGGAAAAGTGGGGACTAATAAATGAGTAGTTAAAATCCCAATCATTTGCAAATTTCTTGTAAACATAACTATTAAATGGAACATTATCTGAAATGACAGTATTGGGAACACCAAACCTAGAAAAAATAGATTTAAGTTTAATAATTACCTCATCTGCTGATTTATTTACAATTTCACTAACTTCAATCCATTTTGAATAATAGTCCATTACAATTAGATAACTTAGATTACCAAAATCCATTATGTCTACTCCTACTTTTTCAAAAGGTCTATTTGGAGCTGTGTGGGGCATTAGGGGCTCTTTACTATTAGCTCTTTTAAATTTTTCACAAATTTCACACTGTGACACTAATTTCTCTATATCAGAATTTATCCCAGGCCAATACATTATCTCCCTAGCCCTTTTCTTACACTTCTCTATCCCAAAATGAGCTTCATGAATTAATTGCAACATATCTTTTCGTAAATTAACAGGAATAATTACTTTCTCATTAAGAAATAATATACCATCATTAATATGAAGATCATTTTTAACTTTGTAATATGTCTTTGCACTGTTATCTACATTTTTGTAAGAGTAAGGCCAACCCTCTTTGATATATCTCTGAACTATTTGCAATTCTGAATCTAGTACAGTTTCTTTTTTAAACTGTGCAATTCTCTTTTCACTCATAGGTAAATATTTGGAAATAGTATGAACAATGTTTAACATTTCGGGATCATCACTAATGGTTTCATTTTCAGGAAATGCCCGTGAAAGTGTGTCAGCTAAAAACATTTGCTTACCTGGTACATAGTTTATTTCATAATTATATTTTAGCAGTTTTAACACCATTCTTTGCATTCTAGAGGATATTTTATGCATAGGTTTTTTTACAATTGCCAATAAAGGCTTATGATCACTTTGTACAATGACTTTATGTCCATATACAAAATTGTGATACTTCTCAAATGAGAAAACTATTGCCAACAACTCTTTTTCAATTTGTGCATAGTTCTTTTCACTAGTTGTTAAACTGCGTGAGACAAATGACACAGGTTGATCATTTTGGATCAAACATGAACCCAGTCCATCTTTTGAACTATCACACTGTATCACTATTTTATCATTTGTACTAAAAACCTTTAAAACCGGAGCCTTAGTTAACAATTCCTTAATATTATTAAATGACTCTTCTTGAGTCCCTCCCCAAATAAATTCTACGTTTTCATGAATGACTTCTCTTAATGGGGCAGTTACTTTAGAAACATTCGGTATAAATTTTGATAGAAAATTTATCATGCCTAACAACCTTCGAACTTCAGTTTTTGATTTTGGCGTTGGCATGTTAGTAATTGCCTTAATATGACTAGGATCAGCTTTTACACCCAATTCAGAAATTATTTGGCCTACATACTTTACCTCGGGTACTCTAAACTGCAATTTATCAGGATTAAATTTTATATTTAGAGACCTAGCTCTTTCTAGAACTTTAGACATAATTATGTCATGTGTGGCCTCATCTGATCCTGCAACTATTATGTCATCAAAATAAACCTCTACACCTTCAATATCTCCAAACAACTTTTGGTTTCGTTTCTGAAATATTTCAGGAGCAGAGGATATTCCAAAAGGCATTTTATTGAATTTATACCTCCCAAATGGTGTATTGAAAGTACATATTTCTGAACTAGCTTCGTCAAGTGGAACATGCCAGAATCCATCTTTCAAATCTACGACTGAAAATATCTTTTTACCTTCTAATCTACTGATTATATCATCAGCAGAAGGAATTTGATAATGCTCCCTCTTTATTACCTTATTTAAATCCCTTGGGTCTAAGCACAATCTTAAACTCCCATTAGGTTTTTCAACTATTACTAGACTTTGAACCCAATCTGTTGGTTTGTTTACTTTTGACACAATCCCCTCTTTTTCTAACTTTTCAAGTGTGTCTTTTAGTTTAGGCTGCAACGCCTGAGGAACACGCCTTGGAGGGTGAATTACTGGTATTGCATTTTCTTTTAATGTTATGTGATAAGGTTCATCAGGAAATTCACCTGTACCAGTAAATATATCTTTGTAACGATTGATCAGCTCATTTTTATTTATGTTTATGCATTTTACAGAATCAATTCTTTCAATTAATTTTAACCTAGAGCATGCATTTAATCCTAATATTGGTTTAGACTTAACATCAACAATGTAGAACTGTAAAGGAACATTTTTAAGTTTGTCAGTTGAGCAATTAATAACAATAGTACCTTCTGGCTTCAATTTAAAATTACCATACGCTGTTAATGACAAATTAGTTTCACTAAGTTTGGGTTTAACATTAACACCATTTAAAACATACATAGGTAAAATATTAACTTCTGCACCTGTATCAAGTTTAAAATCAACATTAAAATACTTATTGTTTACATACAATGTTATACTTTTCAACCATGTTTCACTTACCTTTTCTGTGTTTTTACCCACAGAATTAGCATAAATTTTTAGATCATTAAGTTCACTACTGTGTTTTACATTATCAACAGGGTCTTTTGAACATATTTGCACACTTAAATTCTTTTCTGGTGGTACTGTAATCACAGAATCTACAAATACACTTAACTCATCTTCTGGAACCTTCATTTCATGAACGTATTTTGAATTCTGGGTACACTTAGCTGCAAAATGATTCTTCATTTTACACTTAGCACAAATTTTTCCATACGCTGGACACTCGCGAGGTTTGTGTTTTCTTCCGCACTTTTTGCAATCATACACTTGTCCAGACTGTTTCAACTGATGATGCTTGCGATGTTTCTTTAAACTATTAACAGACACTGTGCTTTCATCTTTCATGTTTCGAAGCTGTTCTCTACTACTTTCGGCAGCACGAACGATTTCTATTGCTTTCTCTAGTTCGAGACCAGATTCTCGAAGCAGGCGTTCTTTCAAACCACTGTCTCTAATTCCTAGGACAATGCGGTCACGAATTAGTCCGTTTTCTTGATCGGCAAATTCACAGGTTGAAGCTAAAGTTTTAAGTTGAGTCACGTAGCATTCTATTGTTTGTCCCTCTTGCTGGACGCACGAAAAAAATTTATAACGTTCATAAACGACATTCTGCCGCGGTGAACAATAATTCTCAAACTTTTTAAGGACATCTGGATACCTTTCTTTGCTTTCAGGAGACTCAAATTTGAAAGTGTTGAATATTTCAAGTCCTTCACTTCCAAGTAAATTCAGCAGGATTGCGATTTTTATTTTATCTGCGCGTTCATCTTTTTCTGTGGCAAGCATATAATTATCCAACTCTTGTTTCCATTTTCTCCATTTCTCTTTAACATTTCCACTGGAGAACTTCAAAGGAGCAGGTGGTCGGAACGCATCCATGGCAACTCGAAAGCGTGGATTAGACTCTATGATGGAAATCCGATTTCATCAATTTCCTTTCTGACACCATGTCAAATGTTGTTAATACAATTCTAATGGAACACAAATAGTTCTTTTATATTCATTTTTATTTATAGTATTTACAAGGAGAATATTTCTAGATTAATATAGTTCAAGTTTTAAACATAACAACTCTTTAGCTTTCACAGCCATTGCAACAACAACTTATATCAAAAGCAGCAATCAATCAATATTGGTACTGTTGCCAACACCAACTTATAATGTACAGAATTATCATGACAGTTTGTATGTAGATGCAGGCACCGTAGGCCTTTTCACTGGCGTCTGCAAAGCCATGAAGACGAATAATCGTTGGTTCCAGGATCATAATGCATCTTGGGATATGCAAAGTTTCTAAGTAAGAAAGAGATCGTAAAAATTTGTCCCATTTTTGGTAAACGTGAGGTGGAATCATTTCGTTCCATTCACATTTTAAAAGCCACAATTGCTGCATGAATATTTTAGCACTGCAGATAACAGGACCAAGTAGGCCCAATGGGTCAAAGATCTTAGCAATTTGGCTTAGCACTTCACGTTTAGTGTAATTCGAGCTTAAAGCTGCTGTGACATTGAAGTGAAAAGTATCCTTACTACTATTCCACAGTATTCCCAGAGTTTTTATGGTAGTATCTGCACAATCTTGTTTGAAGGGAAAAGATTGAGATGATTCCGTTGAAGTATCAATGGCATTGGAACGCCATTTATGTAAGTTCATTTGTCCCCTTTGAAGGAGCTTAGTTAGTTGTTGTCTTAGTTCATTAAATTCCTCAATACTGCTTGATCCCAAAAGGCAGTCATCGATATAAAAATCGTTCATTAAAACCTTGGAGGCATTAGGAAAATCCTTTTCTTCTTCGGTTGCAATTTGATGCAGAACTCTTGTAGCAAGATAGGGACTGGATGCACAACCATAGGTAACGATTTTCAAACTGTACACCTTGAGAGGTTCCTCCCTCCCCTCTTTCCACAAAATTTTTTGATACTTAGTTTGCAACGGATTTATTTCGATTTGTCGAAACATTTTATTTATATCGGCCGTAAATGCGAAAATATGCTTTCTAAAACGAACCATAATTGTAAAAAGATCGTCCTGTATGATTCCGCCTTTAGGACATTCCATTCGTAGTTTTACAACTCCCATCAAAAACAACCCTTAATTTAGTTGAAGTGCTGGACGGCCGCAATACACCATGATGGGGTAAAAAATATCCTTCGTCCGGAATTGAATCATCGCAAATTTCTTCCATGTGGCCTAAAGATTCGTACTCGCGAACAAAGTTAATATACAATTCTTTTAATTTAGGATCACGATCTAAGCGATTCCATAATTGTTTTAATCTTTTAGACGCAATTTGTTTTGAATCACCTAATGAAATATTAGCTGAATATTGTTGTTTAATCGGCAATTCAACCACGTATCTACCATCTGTTTTTCGGTAGTGAGTATTTAAAAAATGCTCATTACAATAGTTTAATTCGTTATCAACCAATGGTTTTATTTCGTTTACGTGTTCTATTTCCCAAAAGGAAGTTAACGCCTTATCAAGATTTTCGGTTTCAACAAGTAAAAAACACGAATCGTTAATTTTCTCTAAATTAGAACTTAAGTTGTTTGCTACTCCCGATACAACATGACCAAAAAACGTTTCAATTAATATTAATTGGGAATCTTTAATTTTAATTTTATTCGTACCCAATAGTTCAAAGAATAATTCCGCTCCTAAAAGCGCATCAATTCGTTTAGGTTTATTCCAATTATTATCGGCAAGCTTTATTTTTTCAGGTAAACTTAAATTCAATATGTTTACAAATGTAGGTGGAAGAACCGCAATTTTTGGAACTATTAACAAGTCTAAATAATAAGATTTAATATTTTCTTCATTTGTTAGCTCGGTACTAACAAATGATTTAGCTGTAATGCACGAGTCATTAACACCAGAAATCGGAACATTTGTTTTTTGTTTCTTTAAACCCAATAAATTAGCAGCTCTACTGGTATTAAATTCGAACTTGAACAGCTATCTAAAGTGGCTATTAATGGTCTAATTATGCCCTGCCCATCTTTAATATAAACAACCGCTGTATTTAAAATCAGGCAATAAACATTTTCGTTTTTATTCGTAAACAAAGTGTTTGAAGGAGTGAAAGGAGGGGAGAGGGGTGACAAGATGTCTGTCTCCCTTTTCTCTTCTACTGGTGTATCAAATGTAAATGACTCATTTCTTATATTTTCATGAAGTAAAGAATGATGATCTTTGCTTTTACAAAAGCAAGTATATTTTGACATGCAAGGATTAGGAAAGTGCTTATTTAGGCATGCAAAACACAAATTATGAGTTTTTACTATTTCAATTCTCTGATTTACGGGCATTCGTTTGAATTTATCGCATTTATAAAGATTATGACTTTCCTTACAACCTAGTAAACATGGCTTATTCACTTTCGATTTAATTAAATACATTTTCTCTGTATTTGGCCTTGAACTAAAATGGGGCTTCTTTCTTTCCTCTTTAATATTTAGACCTTGCATAATTCTTGAACGTTCTTCCAAAAAATTTAAAAAATTGTCTAGTTTGGGTATTTTGTTTTTCGACAATTTCATTTCAAAACCTTTTCTAATTTCAGGATCGAGTTTTTGAAACAAAATGTGCATGATCAGTGCATCTGTTAGCTCATTTGATTTAAACTCGAGCAAGCTTAGAGCTCGCAAACTACATTTAGTGTTATCGATTAATTGCATGAGCTGATTAGGAGAGTCAAGGACTCTTGAAAAATTTAATAATTTATTAATATGGCAATCGATAACTGCTCGTTTGTTTTCGTATCTATCTTCAAGGGAAGACCATAAAGATTCAAATGTATCTTGGGCTGACTCAAGGCGTTTTGCTTCGCCCTTGAGGCAGCTTTTAAGATAGCACAGTCGCTGTGTGTCGCTCAACTCTTTATTATTTCCAATAATAGAATTAAATTGAATTTTAAAATTTTGAAATTCTTCATATTTTCCGGAAAAGAAAGGTAATGGTAAATCAGGAATTTTATATATATTGGTACATGAAGCATTTGATTCCGTTTCATTAGGTTTATTATTATCAATTTTAGAGAGTAAAATATTAATCTTTACCTCTATTTCTTCGATTTCATCTTCTATCTCTAAAGCTACATCTAAGTTGTCTTTGAGATCTGTTTCTTCTGGAAGGAGCGTATACGCTTTTATTAGTTCAGATAGCGATGTTTGTAACTCCATCGCCACTTTCAGTTTCTTTTTCAGGATAATAGCAGCGGCGCTTGCATCTTGCTGCGTTGAATCATATTCTTCCAGAAATTTTTGAAATTTGTTTATTTTTGTTTTTAATGCACCACGTTGGCGATTAAGATTTGTTAATGAATTAATTGTGCTCATATTGAGGCTAGTTCTGCTCCGGGTCGCTAAGGACCAAAGATGTCGGAGCTAATAGAGTCAGAGTGGACTGTATCGCTTAATAATTTTTTATTGAATGAAAAGAATGCTGGGAAGTTAAGCTTGGCGCTCTACAATCTCGCCAATTAAAGCCAATGAGGGCGGCGCGGACAACAACTACCAATGTTCAACTCCGTAGCCTTGTAATTTTGAACCAATCCAGAAGACAAGGAAACTCCTGGATCAGTACCCCCAGAGGTATTGATTTGTTATGGGAACATGGAGGACTTTGAGACTCGACAGATTTAACGTGCATAAGTCACCATTTACTACACGGGGAGTCTTCGGTCGGCGAGGATCGAACCCACGACCTCTTGAACATGGGCCCAGCGCCCTACCGACCAGGCTATCCCGGCCGAGGTTCACCAAACAGCAAGTGAAGATGGGTCAATCGAGTGTGGCCGATTTGGAGGCGAGTAAGTTTGACGTCTGCCCTACGATTACGTAACACAGGCAATGGTTCGAAATCAGTTTTCACAGCGTGCAGTTTATTACCGATTCCAAGATCCCACTGCCGCAACCATAGAGACTTTATTAGCTGTTTTAATATCCGAGTAAGGCACAGACAGAGAAAAAGGGTTTGTAGCAGATCGTGCAGCAACATCGGCCAAGTCATTGCCTGGAATTCCGACATGACTTGGGACCCAACAAAATAAAATATCAAACCCAATTTTATTAAAATAATTTAACAAATGATGTATAAAATTTAAAATTGGGTGAGTCAACTCTTCAAAGTGTCCCAATTGGCGCAACACGCTCAGACTATCTGAATAAATGCAATATCTTCGTGTGGGCTGTGATGAGATCAATCGCAGAGCCGACGTGTGATGAGATCAAGAATAGTCACAGCTTCGGCCGTGAAAATTGAGCAAACATCAGGGATTTTAAAATTGTACGTGGAATCAGCAATGACTACGCCACAACCGACATGTCCTAGAGATTTTGAACCATCTGTAAATACAGGGACGTATTGAGAAAACTGATGACGATGAGAAGTGAAAAGTTGCTGAAATATAATAGGAGACACTTGAGCTTTATTATAAGCAACAAACTGAGAATCAAATTGGTATTGCGAGATGGTCCAAGGTGAAATAAGACAATACTCAACTGATTGCGATGGCGAATCACAAACAGACAAATTTTAAATAAGTGATCGCATGCGAACCTTAAAAGGGCGAGCTTCATAAAACCGCAGTAAACTTGATGGTGTAGAATCACGGGGTAGAGGATGTGTGGCAGATGACATGACGCGAAAGTAATATGTCAGGGATAGCTGCATGCGACGTAGGTCTAGAGGTAGTTGATTACAGATAACATAAAGGCTTTCAACAGGCGACGTGCGGAAGGCGCCGCTACATATACGCAAGGCAGTATGATGCACTGTATCCAAGCGTCTTAAGTTGGAAGCGGAAGCAGTGCCATATACCGCACATGCGTAATCAAGACGAGATAGTATTAACGCTTGATATATTCGCAGTAGAGCTATGCGATCTGCACCCCAAGATGTGTTTGAAAGCACTCTTAGTATGTTTAAAGCCTTCTCGCATCGTTTTCTAAGTTGTTTAATGTGAGGTAAAAAGGTAAGCTTTTTGTCAAATATCAGCCCAAGAAATTTCGTGTTCTCAACAATAGGTATGACAGTGTTATTGATGTGAATGGCAGGTTCATTGTGAAGCCTCCGCAACCGACAGAAATGCATGCATGAACTTTTACAGGGCGAAATTCTATGGCAGTTTAGTTCACACCACTCCACGATTATATTTATACTCAGCTGAAGTTGCCGCTCTATTACTCTCATGTCTGATCCTGAGCATGATGCATTCAAATCGTCAACATAAAGTGAGCCATGAACTGTAGATGGTAGTATGTTTAAGATGAGTGAAATATGTACAAGGAAAAGTATGACACTTAAAACACTGCCTTGTGGTACACCTTCAGATTGGATGAAAACATCAGAAAGCGTATTGCACACTTTGACTCGGAAATATCTACGACTCAAAAAGTTTTTGATAAAAATCGGTAGGTGACCACGGAGACCCATGTCGAACAAAACTTTTAGAATGCCGTAACGCCATGTCCGATCGTAAGCCTTCTCAATATCAAAGAAGATAGAGACTAGATGACTTCGTCGGACAAAGGCATTACGTATACGCGATTCTAAAGAAACTATATTGTCCAGTGTCGATCTGCCTCTTCGGAAACCGCTCTGAAAATCTGGAATCAGTTTGTTTTTCTCGAGAAAGTAAACGAGACGAGAGTTCAAACCATGCGCTCAAATATCTTGCCGAGGCAACTCGTCAGTGCTATCGGGCGATAATTAATTGGCTCCGTCGGGTCTTTACCAGGTTTCAGTATTGGTATGACAATAGCAAGTCGCCAACTTGATGGGTATACTTGCTCTGTCCATAATCTGTTAAAAAGTAACAGCACATTCTGCAAAGATGCAGATGTCAAATGGCGAAGCATACAGTATGACACTCCGCTGTTCAAAATTATTTAATGCAAAACAGCTGATTATTTACTAAGCATACTATTTTTTTCGAAAAAAGAATATAAATCATTGATTGTCTTTTTTGTTTTGTTTCTTGTGACTTCAACATAGATTATCTAAAATAGTGTCCATGTTTTATAAGTCACTAGAGTATAAAGATACCGAACATAAAAAGCTGTCAAATACGTAGCCAAAACTTTTAAGCGTCTTAAAATATCTCAGTATCTTAAATGATTCTTTCTTTATGATTCCATGTAGATTTTTTTCCGGATAATATACTAAACTATTTTGTTTAATTTTTTACTTTAGCACGATTCCCAAGATATTATTGTAGTATAATTTGCTATCAGGAACAATGCCTTATTTTGTTTAGCAGGAAACACTAAAAATTGAAATTTGTAAGAAGTTTCCGAAGCCGTGCGAATTTTAGAATCATCTGATTTTTAAAAAAATGCAATAAAAAATACGTAAATTTCCGAACTTATTTTGATTAAAAAAAAAAAATAATAATAATAAACGGGGCAAGAAGGCTAACATACTTTTTACAGAACTGTGAAAACCAGTTTTTCCTATATTTCGTCAAAAGAGGATAAGAATGATATTGCTCCAAGGGACCTACTCAATAATTTCGCTATTTCCAGAATGAAATCTGTTTGATCGAAACATATTTCCTTGAAAATTAAAACGGGGAAAAAATTAACTTTTATTATTTATCTAAGCTTATTCCATTTATTTAATGATAGCGGTATCAAGGTTAAGGATATGCGATGGAAGCCCGTTTACTATTATACTATAAATGAGTTAAATCATGTTGCTTGAATAATTTATTTTAAGCATATTATTTAATAATTTTAAGCAAATAAGGGTGTAAAAATAAACTCGATCAAAATACTCCGAAAGTATACCCTAAAATATTTGTAGAATAAACTTTGGAATCTATATATACAAAATACCTTTTCAAACAACTTCGAGTAGGACGGAAACGCTTAAGTAAAACTTATTTTAATATCGAGTGAAATAATTTAATATGTTGTGTAACTAAATAGATAATCCCAAGAAATTGAATCGTAAATATAAAAACTTCATTGATTTAAAAATTAATAGATGATGATAAAAATAGACATGTTTTGAGCACAATAATAAAAGTCACAAGTTATTCAAGCTTGACAAGTTTTGAGAATGGGTGAATATATTTGAACGCTCGAAACATGTCGACTTTTACTTCCCTTTTCATATTTTTTGAAGCCAGTTGAGTTTTTATCATCAATTATACTGTTTTACATTTGGGTCTTGATCATTATTTTCATAAGGATTTTACACTCGTTAAAGTAAAAATATGCATTTTCATATTTCAACATTATTTATGTGGTCTTTAAAAACATAAGAGCATCAATATTGTAAAAGTTATATTTAACTTGGTTTAAAATTAAAATTTTGAGACCAGATATTTTGAGTTAAGGAAATTAAATATTTTATCTTTTAAGTTTTCGTGCCCCCCTTTCAGTATCTTAAGGACCTTACAAGCTCTGTTTAAAAAGAGAGTATCATATCAGATATATATAAGAAAACAAAAATAATCATAGTATCAGTATTTGGTGGTAAATGTAGCTTATCGTAATTGAAGAATATGCTGTGCGATACTTTATGGTGAATTTGCGAACGGAAGTTTCTAAATGTATCGAAGCATAAGGATGCTATTTGCTAATCATCTTCATCCAAAGAAAACCTTGTAATCTAAATATCTAGCAGAATGAAGCGATTTTTGAAACAATGAATCATACTAAATGCAACATATTATTTCAATATCTTATTATTAAACATAACATATTTCAATGCTTTTAAAATACCACTAAACATTCAGCAATTCCTTGAGTTATAGGAAAAAGAAATATCGTAAATTATAGAAAAATTTGTGAATGTGCATTAGAATTACTATACAATATACATTTTATTTTTCAAGCACTTTTTTTCTTCAAACTTTCTTGCCTAGAAGACTCGATTAAAGCTGTAAAAGTGATTATCCCTAAAATTTTGTATTTAGCCATAATAAGTTATGTTAATTTGATTTTAGTATGAAATCCTCGAATAAATATAGCAAAAACAATCCAAATAATATCAGATAAAAGTTCATGTATTTAAATTCTAAAACTTAGAAAATCATAAATAATTTATAATCGATTCAAATTTTCTTTTCAAGGGAGATAAAAATTAAAAAAACTTTGCTTTTTGGACAGAAATCAGCTTAAAAATTGTCTATTGCCTAGAAACTTCGAGATATTTTCTATTAACTATTAATTAAACCTCTCTGAGTAATCACAGAACATTATTTAAATTTTTTTTCCAGTCAGAGCTTGGTTGCTTAGCAATCTGGTAAAATTAAGCATTCTTCTTTTGAATTAGTCAATGGATTATCTTAAAATATTCATTTGCGCTGGCGACTTTTTTTGGCGGTTTTCTGGACTATCGCCAAATATATAAACCTTTGTTGCGACCCTATTTACCACCCATTTTTTTCAAACTTTTGTCTACCCTCCCTAATTCAAGTATCTGGATTCCAAATATATTAAAATTCCTTATTAAAAAAAAGTATATGTTTATTCAGAGAAAGTACGTTTTTGTGTCTGATTTCGTAACTTAATTAATAGTTAGCACTAACTAATTAGCATATTTGAGGTCACCCCCAGGAACCATTAAGATTGAAACTTAGTTCGTGAAAATCCGATCATTAGAACGAAAATTATTCAGGGTGATATATTTTTTTTTTTTGCGGACTGTACATTAAAAACTATGTTAGGAAACTAGGAGAATTTTAACTATTAATTATTTATACTTTTCATTTAAGTTCTTATTTCCTTTGACTTCATAAATTTTTAATTTTCTCGCCTGCCTTTCTTTTTGATGTAACAGGGCGGTTTCTAATTAGATGGCGAATTCTTATAAAAGTTCTTAGAGGACAAAATAAGCGTATTGCTGTTATATTCCCTGTGGGATATCGTCCCTCTAATTCATTTATAAGTTCTCTGATGACAATTTTCTGACACATTTCCATCCATGCTGCTGACGGGACAATTAATCCCACCTTAGAAAAATTTATCCATTCCGTATTGCTGCTTTGTGGTTTGATGTACTGAGGAGATGTTTCTTTTTAAATTTTGAATCAATATTTTTAAGGCAAACTGCTATGTAACCAGCAATATAATTTAGTCCTTCCTTTTCTTGTGAATTGATCATTTTGTTTCCCAAATTAAGGTCACTATCCAAAGACATAAGAATGGAGTTATTTAAGTCATGTGTTATATCTTCAATGTTATCTAGAATATCAATATTTTATTTACGTCGCACTAGAGCTGCACAATGGGCTATTTTATTTTATATTTTACAACCGTCGTTGAATAGCCGACCCAATTTTTTTGAGTTTACTAATGTTCAACTTCGTAGCCTTGTAATTTTGAACCCAATCCAGAAGACAAGGGAACTCCGGGATCAAATGTTGGGAGAAATTTGTCTTCGAGAAGGACTTTTTAATGGGACTAACCCGCATTTGAGTTACATGGAGAGAAAGTCAACGAGAACCACCCACGTTGAGCCTGACTGAAAAGGGACTCTAACCCACGATACCGTCTACCACTGAGGACAATTCAAGTCAGCACTGTGGTCCGCGGAAGCCGGTTGCGGATTCGAATCTGCCAGCCATCTATGTCTCGTTACCACCACGGGTCCCGACTAATGGCTGGGGGAGTTCTTACTTTAGACAAACTATAATGGCGTGAAGAAAAAGCAAAATTTCTTGATATCATGGTTATGGAGAGGAAAATGCGGTACGTGACGATATCGAGAACCCTTCAGTATGCCTATTCTATTTAGATTTGTTTTTTACTTGTTTTAGTTTTTTTTAAATAGTATTTCTTTCTCTTTGTTGCATTATTCTCCGATAAACCATCGCCGCACCGTATTCCTTTATTTTCTTCACAGGGCAACTACGACTATGAGGGCGGGAATTTCAGGGGGTTCGCAAATTCGGCACCTACGAACAACGAGGACCTGATCAGAATCGTCAACTACGTCGGAGACGTGAATGGCTTCCATGCTGAGTTCAAGTCAACGGAACCAGGAGTAGACGAAAGAGGGCCAGCTTCCGTCATTGTTTTCAAAGAAGACACTCCCACTCTCATGACGTATACTGGGCCGGAAGCAGCATCTGTTCCCGAGACAAATGGCTACATTCTTTGAGTGCCTTCTGTCCAATCCCAATATGCACCTCTTGCCTTCGAATGGGATAATTTGGGGGACACTTTAATAATTTTTTTATAATATTTGGGTTCAAATGACAACCTTGATACTAATACCAAATCAAAGGAATGGTGTCAATATTTCGAAAAATATATACATATGCTGAGAAATATGTATAAAGCTTTTTTTTTAAAAATATTTTATTCTGTCCATGTCACTCTATTTATTATAGCACAGGTGTCGCTAAAATCGAAGATGGTCTAAAATACGATATGAGGCGCAAAACAATTTTAGTATAGCCTACATTTAATATATACTATCGTCAACGTCGACTGGGGGCAGTCCACCCCATTGCATACAAATTATTATTAATAGCCGGTTTTAAGGGGATAATTTGGTGGACACTTTAATAATTTTTAATAATTTTTTATAATTTTTGGATTCAAATGACATTTTTGATACTAATACCAAATCAAAGAAAAGGTGTCAAAATTTCGAAAAATATAAACATATACTGAGAAATATGTATAAAGCATTTTTTTAAAATATTTTATTCTGTCCATGTCACTCTATTTACTATAGCACAGGTGCCGTTAAAATCGATGATGGTCTGAAATACGATATGAGGCGCAAAACAATTTCTATATAGCCTACGCTTAATGTATACTATCGTCTACTTCGACTGGGGGCATTCCTCTCCATTGCATTCAAATTATTATTTATAGCCGATATTTAAGGGGATAATTTGGTGGACATTTTAATAATTTTTCATAACATATGGGTTCAAATGACATTATTGATACCAATACCAAATCAAAGGAAAGGTGTCAAAATTTCGAAAAATATATACATATGCTGAGAAATATGTATAAAGCATTTTTTTACAATGTTTTATTCGGTCCATGTCACTCTATTTATTATAATACAGGTGTCGCTAAAATCGATGATGGTCTAAAATACGATATGAGGCGCAAAACAATTTCTATATAGCCTACTCTTAATGTATACTATCGTCTACATCGATTGGGGGCATTCCTCTGCATTGCATACAAATTATTATTAATAGCCGGTTTTAAGGGGATAATTTCGAGGACACTTTAATAATTTTTTATAATATTTGAGTTCAAATGACAACTTTGATACTAATTCCAAATCAAAGGATAGGTGTAAAAAATTTCAAAAAATATATACATATGCTGAGAAATATGCTTAAAGCATTTTTAAAAAATATTTTATTCTGTCCATGACACTCTATTTTCTATAGCATAGATGTCACTAAAATCGATGATTGTCTGAAATACGATATGAGGCGTAACACAATTTCTATACAGCCTTCATTTAATGTATACTATCGTCTACTTCGACTGGGGACATTCCTCTCCAATACATACGAATTATTATTAATAGCCGATTTTAAAGGGATAAATTGGAGGACACTTTGATAATTTTTTATAATTTTTGGGTTCAAATGACAATTTTTATACCAACACAATCATTTGACCAATTGTCAAATGACAATTTTGATACCAATACCAAATCAAAGGAAAGGTGTCAAAATTTCGAAAAATATATACATATGCTGAGAAATATGTACAAAGCATTTTTTTAAAATGTTTTATTCGGTCCATGTCACTCTATTTATTAAAGCACAGGTGTCGCTAAAATCGATGATTGTCTAAAATACGATATGAGGCGCAAAACAATTTCTATATAGCCTACATTTAATGTATACTATCGTCTACTTCGACTGGGGGCATTCCTCTCCATTGCATTTCAATTATTATTAATAGCCGATATTTAAGGGGATAATTTGGTGGACATTTTAATAATTTTTCATAATATATGGGATCAAAAGACATTATTGATACCAATACCAAATCAAAGGAAAGGTGTCAAAATTTCGAAAAATATATACATATGCTGATAAATATGTACAAAGCATTTTTTTAGAATGTTTTATTCGGTCCATGTCACTCTATTTATTATAGCACAGGTGTCGCTAAATCGATAATGGTCTAAAATACGATATGAGGCGCAAAACAATTTCTATACAGCCTTCATTTAATGTATACTATCGTCTACTTCGACTGGGGACATTCCTCTTCATTGCATTTCAATAATTATTAATAGCCGATATTTAAGGGGATAATTTGGTGGACACTTTAATAATTTTTCATAATATTTGGGTTCAAATGACATTATTGATACCAATACCAAATCAAAGGAAAGGTGTCAAAATTTCGAAAAATATATACATATGCTGAGAAATATGTATAAAGCATTTTTTAAAAATAGTTTATTCGGTCCATGTCACTCTATTTATTAAAGCACAGGTGTCGCTAAAATCGATGATTGTCTAAAATACGATATGAGGCGCAAAACAATTTCTATATAGCCTACATTTAATGTATACTATCGTCTACTTCGACTGGGGGCATTCCTCTCCATCGCATACAAATTATTATTAATAGTCGGTTTTAAGGGGATAATTTGGTGGACACTTTAATACTTTTTAATAATATTTGGGTTCAAATGACAACTTTGATACGAATACCAAATCAAAGGATAGGTGTCAAAATTTCGAAAAAATATATACATATGCTGAGAAATATGTGTAAAGCACTTTTTAAAAGTATTTTATTCTGTCCATTACACTCTATTTATTAAAGCACAGGTGTTGCTAAAATCGATGATGGTCAAAAATAGGATTTGAGGAGCAAAACAATTTCTATATAGCCTACATTTAATGTATACTATCGTCTACTTCGACTGGGGGCATTCCTCTCCATTGCATTCCAATTATTATTAATAGCCGATATTTAAGGGGATAATTTGGTGGACACTTTAATAATTTTTCATAATATTTGGGTTCAAATGACAATATTGATACCAATACCAAATCAAAGGAAAGGTGTCAAAATTTCGAAAAATATATACATATGCTGAGAAATATGTATAAAGCATTTTTTAAAAATAGTTTATTCGGTCCATGTCACTCTATTTATTAAAGCACAGGTGTCGCTAAAATCGATGATTGTCTAAAATACGATATGAGGCGCAAAACAATTTCTATATAGCCTACATTTAATGTATACTATCGTCTACTTCGACTGGGGGCATTCCTATCCATCGCATACAAATTATTATTAATAGTCGGTTTTAAGGGGATAATTTGGTGGACACTTTAATACTTTTTAATAATATTTGGGTTCAAATGACAACTTTGATAGGAATACCAAATCAAAGGATAGGTGTCAAAATTTCGAAAAAATATATACATATGCTGAGAAATATGTGTAAAGCACTTTTTAAAAATATTTTATTCTGTCCATGTCACTCTATTTTCTATAGTATAGGTGTCGCTAAAATCGATGATGGTCTAAAATACGACATGAGGCGCAAAACAATTTCTATATAGTCTACATTTAATGTATACTATCGTCTACTTCGACAGAAGACATTCCTCTACATTACATACAAATTATTAATAATAGCCGAATTTAAGTGGAAAATTTGGTGGACACTTTAATAATTTTTTATAATTTTTAGGTTCAAATGACAACTTTGATACTAATTCCAAAATAAAGGATAGGTGTCAAAATTTCGAAAAATATATACATATGCTGAGAAATATGTATAAAGCATTTTTTAAAAAGATTTTATTCTGTCCATATCACTCTATTTGTTATAGCACAGGTGTCGCTAAAATCGATGATGGTCTAAAATACGATTTGAGGCGCAAAACAATTTCTATAGAGCCTACATTTAATGTATACTATCGTCTACTTTGACTGGGGGCATTCCTCTCCATTGCATTCAAATTATTATTAATAGCCGATATTTAAGGGGATAATTTGGTGGACATTTTAGTAATTTTTCATAATATTTGGGTTCAAATGACAATATTGATACCAATACCAAATCAAAGGAAAGGTGTCAAAATTTCGAAAAATATATACATATGCTGATTATTATGTATAAAGCATTTTTTTAAAATGTTTTATTCGGTCCATGTCACTCTATTTATTATAGCACAGGTGTCGCTAAAATCGATGATGGTCTAAAATACGATATGAGGCGCAAAACAATTTTTATACAGCCTTCATTTAATGTATACTATCGTCTACTTCGACTGGGGACATTCCTCTCCAATGCATACGAATTATTATTAATAGCCGATTTTAAGGGGATAATTTGGAGGACATTTTAATAGTTTTTTATAATTTTTGGGTTCAAATGACAATTTTGATACTAATTCCAAATCAAAATATAGGTGTCAAAATTTCGAAAAATATATACATATGCTGAGAAATATGTATAAAGCATTTTTTAAAAATATTTTATTCTGTCCATACACTCTATTTTCTATAGCATAGGTGTCGCTAAAATCGATGATGGTCTAAAATACGATATGAGGTTCAAAACAATTTCTATATAGCCTACATTTAATGTATACTTACGTCTACTTCGACAGAGGACATTCCTCTACATTACATACAAATTATTATTAATAGCCGATTTTAAGCGGATAATTTGGTGGACATTTTAATAATTTTTTATAGTTTTTGGGTTCAAATGACAACTTTGATACTAATACCAAATCAAAGGAAAGGTGTCTAAATTTTGAAAAATATATACATATGCTGAGAGATAGGTATAAAGCATTTTTTAAAAATATTTTATTCTGTCCATGTCACTCTATTTGTTATAGCAGTGTCGCTAAAATCGATGATGGTCTAAAATACGATTTGAGGCGCAAAACAATTTCTATATAGCCTTCATTTAATGTATACTCTTGTCTACTTCGACTGGGGACATTCCTCTCCAATACATACGAATTATTATTAATAGCCGATTTTAAGGGGATAATTTGGTGGACACTTTAATAATTTTTTATAATTTTTGGGTTCAAATGACAATTTTGATACTAATTCCAAATCAAAGGATAGGTGTGAAAATTTCGAAAAATATATAGATAATGCTGAGAAATTTGTATAAAGCATTTTTTAAGAAGATTTCATTCTGTCCATGTCACTCTTTTTATTATAGCATAGGTGTCGCTAAAATCGATGATGGTCTAAAATATGATATGAAGCGCAAAACAATTTCTATATAGCCTACACTTAATGTATACTATAGTTTATTTCGATTGGGGGCATTCCTCTCCATTGCATACAAATTATTATTAATAGCCGGTTTTAAGGGGATAATTTGGTGGACACTTTAATAATTTTTTATAATATTTGGGTTCAAATGACAACTTTGATACTAATTCCAAATCAAATGATAGGTGTCAAAATTTCAAAAAATATATACATATGCTGAGAAATATGTTTAAAGCATTTTTTAAAAATATTTTATTCTGTCCATGTCACTCTATTTGCTATAGCAGTGGTGTCGCTAAAATCGATGATGGTCCAAAAAGTGATATGAGGCTCAAAACAATTTCTATATAGCCTACACTTAATGTATACTATAGTCTATTTCGATTGGGGTCATTCCTCTCCATTGCATACAATACAAATAATTATTAATAGCCGGTTTTAAGGGGATAATTTGGTGGACATTTTAATAATTTTTTATAGTTTTTGGGTTCAAATGACAACTTTGATAGTAATTCCAAATCAAAGGATAGGTGTCAAAATTTCGAAAAATATATACATATGCTGAGAAATATGTCTAAAGCATTTTATTCTGTCCATGTCATTCTATTTATTATAGCACAGGTGTCGCTAAAATCGATGATGATCTAAAATACGATATGAGGCGCAAAACAATTTCTATATAGTCTACGCTTATTGTATACTATCGTCTACTTTGACTGGGGGCATTTCTCTCCATTGCATTCAAATAACTATTAATAGCCTGTTTTAAAGGGATAATTTGGTGGACATTTTAATAATTTTTCATAATATTTGGGTTCAAATGACAATATTGATACCAATACCAAATAAAAGGAAAGGTGTCAAAATTTCGAAAAATATATACATATGCTGAGAAATATGTATAAATCATTTTTTAAGAAGATTTCATTCTGTCCAAGTCACTCTAATTATTATAGCACAGGTGCCGCTAAAATCTATGATTGTCTAAAATACGATATGAGGCGCAAAACAATTTCTATATAGCCTACATTTAATGTGTACTATCGTCTACTTCGACAGAGGATATTCCTCTACATTAAATACAAATTATTAATAATAGCCGATTTTAGGCGGATAATTTGGTGGACACTTTAATAATTTTTTATAATTTTTAGGTTCAAATGACAATTTTGATACTAATTCCAAATCAAAGGATAGGTGTCAAAATTTCGAAAAATATATACATATGCTGAGAAATATGTATAAAGCATTTTTTAAAAAGATTTATTCAGTTCATGTCATTCTATTTATTATCGCACAGGTGTCGCTAAAATCGACGATGGTCAAAAATACGATTTGAGGCGCAAATCAATTTCTATATAGCCTACATTTAAAGTATACTATCGTCTA
This sequence comes from Parasteatoda lunata, assembly GCA_949128135.1. Classification (NCBI taxonomy): domain Eukaryota; kingdom Metazoa; phylum Arthropoda; class Arachnida; order Araneae; family Theridiidae; genus Parasteatoda; species Parasteatoda lunata. The sequence goes on along the minus strand of OX421972.1, from coordinate 118,389,334 downwards.
CTTTGACTGGGGGCATTCCTCTCCATAGCATACAATTCAAATTATTATTAATAGCCGGTTTTAAGGGGATAATTTGGTGGACATTTTAATAATATTTTTTAGTTTTTGGGTTCAAATGACAACTTTGATACTTATTCCAAATCAAAGGATAGGTGTCGAAATTTCAAAAAATATATACATATGCTGAGAAATATGTATAAAGCATTTTTTAAAAATATTTTATTCTGTCCATGACACTCTATTTGTTATAGCACAGGTGTCGCTAAAATCGATGATGGTCTAAAATACGATTTGAGGCGCAAAACAATTTCTATATAGCCTACATTTAATGTATACTATCGTCTACTTTGACTGGGGGCATTCCTCTCCATAGCATACAATACAAATTATTATTCATAGCTGGTTTTAAGGGGATAATTTGGTGGACATTTTAAGAATTTTTTATAGTTTTTGGGTTCAAATGACAACTTTGATAGTAATTCCAAATCAAAGGATAGGTGTCAAAATTTCGAAAAATATATACATATGCTGAGAAATATGTCTAAAGCATTTTATTCTGTCCATGTCATTCTATTTATTATAGCACAGGTGTTGCTAAAATCGATGATGATCTAAAATACGATATGAGGCGCCAAACAATTTCTATATAGCCTACGCTTATTGTATACTATCGTCTACTTTGACTGGGGGCATTTCTCTCCATTGCATTCAAATAATTATTAATAGCCTGTTTTAAAGGGATAATTTGGAGGACATTTTAATAATTTTTCATAATATTTGGGTTCAAATGACAATATTGATACCAATACCAAATCAAAGGAAAGGTGTCAAAATTTCGAAAAATATATACATATGCTGAGAAATATGTATAAATCATTTTTTAAGAAGATTTCATTCTGTCCAAGTCACTCTAATTATTATAGCACAGGTGCCGCTAAAATCGATGATTGTCTAAAACACGATATGAGGCGCAAAACAATTTCTATATAGCCTACATTTAATGTGTACTATCGTCTACTTCGACAGAAGACATTCCTCTACATTACATACAAATTATTAATAATAGCCGAATTTAAGTGGAAAATTTGGTGGACACTTTAATAATTTTTTATAATTTTTAGGTTCAAATGACAACTTTGATACTAATTCCAAAATAAAGGATAGGTGTCAAAATTTCGAAAAATATATACATATGCTGAGAAATATGTATAAAGCATTTTTTAAAAAGATTTTATTCTGTCCATATCACTCTATTTGTTATAGCACAGGTGTCGCTAAAATCGATGATGGTCTAAAATACGATTTGAGGCGCAAAACAATTTCTATAGAGCCTACATTTAATGTATACTATCGTCTACTTTGACTGGGGGCATTCCTCTCCATTGCATTCAAATTATTATTAATAGCCGATATTTAAGGGGATAATTTGGTGGACATTTTAGTAATTTTTCATAATATTTGGGTTCAAATGACAATATTGATACCAATACCAAATCAAAGGAAAGGTGTCAAAATTTCGAAAAATATATACATATGCTGATTATTATGTATAAAGCATTTTTTTAAAATGTTTTATTCGGTCCATGTCACTCTATTTATTATAGCACAGGTGTCGCTAAAATCGATGATGGTCTAAAATACGATATGAGGCGCAAAACAATTTCTATACAGCCTTCATTTAATGTATACTATCGTCTACTTCGACTGGGGACATTCCTCTCCAATGCATACGAATTATTATTAATAGCCGATTTTAAGGGGATAATTTGGAGGACATTTTAATAGTTTTTTATAATTTTTGGGTTCAAATGACAATTTTGATACTAATTCCAAATCAAAATATAGGTGTCAAAATTTCGAAAAATATATACATATGCTGAGAAATATGTATAAAGCATTTTTTAAAAATATTTTATTCTGTCCATACACTCTATTTTCTATAGCATAGGTGTCGCTAAAATCGATGATGGTCTAAAATACGATATGAGGTTCAAAACAATTTCTATATAGCCTACATTTAATGTATACTTACGTCTACTTCGACAGAGGACATTCCTCTACATTACATACAAATTATTATTAATAGCCGATTTTAAGCGGATAATTTGGTGGACATTTTAATAATTTTTTATAGTTTTTGGGTTCAAATGACAACTTTGATACTAATACCAAATCAAAGGAAAGGTGTCTAAATTTTGAAAAATATATACATATGCTGAGAGATAGGTATAAAGCATTTTTTAAAAATATTTTATTCTGTCCATGTCACTCTATTTGTTATAGCAGTGTCGCTAAAATCGATGATGGTCTAAAATACGATTTGAGGCGCAAAACAATTTCTATATAGCCTTCATTTAATGTATACTCTTGTCTACTTCGACTGGGGACATTCCTCTCCAATACATACGAATTATTATTAATAGCCGATTTTAAGGGGATAATTTGGTGGACACTTTAATAATTTTTTATAATTTTTGGGTTCAAATGACAATTTTGATACTAATTCCAAATCAAAGGATAGGTGTGAAAATTTCGAAAAATATATAGATAATGCTGAGAAATTTGTATAAAGCATTTTTTAAGAAGATTTCATTCTGTCCATGTCACTCTTTTTATTATAGCATAGGTGTCGCTAAAATCGATGATGGTCTAAAATATGATATGAAGCGCAAAACAATTTCTATATAGCCTACACTTAATGTATACTATAGTTTATTTCGATTGGGGGCATTCCTCTCCATTGCATACAAATTATTATTAATAGCCGGTTTTAAGGGGATAATTTGGTGGACACTTTAATAATTTTTTATAATATTTGGGTTCAAATGACAACTTTGATACTAATTCCAAATCAAATGATAGGTGTCAAAATTTCAAAAAATATATACATATGCTGAGAAATATGTTTAAAGCATTTTTTAAAAATATTTTATTCTGTCCATGTCACTCTATTTGCTATAGCAGTGGTGTCGCTAAAATCGATGATGGTCCAAAAAGTGATATGAGGCTCAAAACAATTTCTATATAGCCTACACTTAATGTATACTATAGTCTATTTCGATTGGGGTCATTCCTCTCCATTGCATACAATACAAATAATTATTAATAGCCGGTTTTAAGGGGATAATTTGGTGGACATTTTAATAATTTTTTATAGTTTTTGGGTTCAAATGACAACTTTGATAGTAATTCCAAATCAAAGGATAGGTGTCAAAATTTCGAAAAATATATACATATGCTGCGAAATATGTCTAAAGCATTTTATTCTGTCCATGTCATTCTATTTATTATAGCACAGGTGTCGCTAAAATCGATGATGATCTAAAATACGATATGAGGCGCAAAACAATTTCTATATAGTCTACGCTTATTGTATACTATCGTCTACTTCGACAGAGGATATTCCTCTACATTAAATACAAATTATTAATAATAGCCGATTTTAGGCGGATAATTTGGTGGACACTTTAATAATTTTTTATAATTTTTAGGTTCAAATGACAATTTTGATACTAATTCCAAATCAAAGGATAGGTGTCAAAATTTCGAAAAATATATACATATGCTGAGAAATATGTATAAAGCATTTTTTAAAAAGATTTATTCAGTTCATGTCATTCTATTTATTATCGCACAGGTGTCGCTAAAATCGATGATGGTCAAAAATACGATTTGAGGCGCAAATCAATTTCTATATAGCCTACATTTAAAGTATACTATCGTCTACTTTGACTGGGGGCATTCCTCTCCATAGCATACAATTCAAATTATTATTAATAGCCGGTTTTAAGGGGATAATTTGGTGGACATTTTAATAATATTTTTTAGTTTTTGGGTTCAAATGACAACTTTGATACTAATTCCAAATCAAAGGATAGGTGTCGAAATTTCAAAAAATATATACATATGCTGAGAAATATGTATAAAGCATTTTTTAAAAATATTTTATTCTGTCCATGACACTCTATTTGTTATAGCACAGGTGTCGCTAAAATCGATGATGGTCTAAAATACGATTTGAGGCGCAAAACAATTTCTATATAGCCTACATTTAATGTATACTATCGTCTACTTTGACTGGGGGCATTCCTCTCCATAGCATACAATACAAATTATTATTCATAGCTGGTTTTAAGGGGATAATTTGGTGGACATTTTAAGAATTTTTTATAGTTTTTGGGTTCAAATGACAACTTTGATAGTAATTCCAAATCAAAGGATAGGTGTCAAAATTTCGAAAAATATATACATATGCTGAAAAATATGTCTAAAGCATTTTATTCTGTCCATGTCATTCTATTTATTATAGCACAGGTGTTGCTAAAATCGATGATGATCTAAAATACGATATGAGGCGCCAAACAATTTCTATATAGCCTACGCTTATTGTATACTATCGTCTACTTTGACTGGGGGCATTTCTCTCCATTGCATTCAAATAATTATTAATAGCCTGTTTTAAAGGGATAATTTGGAGGACATTTTAATAATTTTTCATAATATTTGGGTTCAAATGACAATATTGATACCAATACCAAATCAAAGGAAAGGTGTCAAAATTTCGAAAAATATATACATATGCTGAGAAATATGTATAAATCATTTTTTAAGAAGATTTCATTCTGTCCAAGTCACTCTAATTATTATAGCACAGGTGCCGCTAAAATCGATGATTGTCTAAAACACGATATGAGGCGCAAAACAATTTCTATATAGCCTACATTTAATGTGTACTATCGTCTACTTCGACAGAAGACATTCCTCTACATTACATACAAATTATTAATAATAGCCGAATTTAAGTGGAAAATTTGGTGGACACTTTAATAATTTTTTATAATTTTTAGGTTCAAATGACAACTTTGATACTAATTCCAAAATAAAGGATAGGTGTCAAAATTTCGAAAAATATATACATATGCTGAGAAATATGTATAAAGCATTTTTTAAAAAGATTTTATTCTGTCCATGTCACTCTATTTGTTATAGCACAGGTGTCGCTAAAATCGATGATGGTCTAAAATACGATTTGAGGCGCAAAACAATTTCTATAGAGCCTACATTTAATGTATACTATCGTCTACTTTGACTGGGGGCATTCCTCTCCATAGCATACAATACAAATTATTATTAATAGCTGGTTTTAAGGGGATAATTTGGTGGACATTTTTCTAATTTTTTACAGTTTTTGGGTTCAATTGACAACTTTGATAGTAATTCCAAATCAAAGGATAGGTGTCAAAATTTCGAAAAATATATACATATGCTGAGAAATATGTCTAAAGCATTTTATTCTGTCCATGTCATTCTATTTATTCATAGCACAGGTGTTGCTAAAATCGATGATGATCTAAAATACGATATGAGGCGCCAAACAATTTCTATATAGCCTACGCTTATTGTATACTATCGTCTACTTTGACTGGGGGCATTTCTCTCCATTGCATTCAAATAATTATTAATAGCCTGTTTTAAAGGGATAATTTGGAGGACATTTTAATAATTTTTCATAATATTTGGGTTCAAATGACAATATTGATACCAATACCAAATCAAAGGAAAGGTGTCAAAATTTCGAAAAATATATACATATGCTGAGAAATATGTATAAATCATTTTTTAAGAAGATTTCATTCTGTTCAAGTCACTCTAATTATTATAGCACAGGTGCCGCTAAAATCGATGATTGTCTAAAACACGATATGAGGCGCAAAACAATTTCTATATAGCCTACATTTAATGTGTACTATCGTCTACTTCGACAGAGGACATTCCTCTACATTACATACAAATTATTAATAATAGCCGAATTTAAGTGGAAAATTTGGTGGACACTTTAATAATTTTTTATAATTTTTAGGTTCAAATGACAACTTTGATACTAATTCCAAAATAAAGGATAGGTGTCAAAATTTCGAAAAATATATACATATGCTGAGAAATATGTATAAAGCATTTTTTAAAAATATTTTAGTCTGTCCAAGACACTCTATTTTCTATAGCACAGGTGTCGCTAAAATCGATGATGATCTAAAATACGATATGAGGCGCAAAACAATTTCTATATAGTCTACGCTTATTGTATACTATCGTCTACTTTGACTGGGGGCATTCCTCTCCATAGCATACAATACAAATTATTATTAATAGCCTGTTTTAAAGGGATAATTTGGTGGACATTTTAATAATTTTTCATAATATTTGGGTTCAAATGACAATATTGATACCAATACCAAATCAAAGGAAAGGTGTCAAAATTTCGAAAAATATATACATATGCTGAGAAATATGTATAAAGCATTTTTTTAAAATGTTTTATTCGGTCCATGTCACTCTATTTATTATAGCACAGGTGTCGCTAAAATCGATGATGGTCTAAAATACGATATGAGGCGCAACACAATTTCTATATAGCCTACCCTTAATGTATACTATCGTCTACTTCGATTGGGGGCATTCTTCTCCATTGCATACAAATTATTATTTATAGCCGGTTTTAAGGGGATAATTTGGTGGACATTTTAATAATTTTTCATAATATTTGGGTTCAAATGACAACTTTGATACTAATTCCAAATCAAAGTATAGGTGTCAAAATTTCGAAAAATATATACATATGCTGAGAAATATGTATAAAGCATTTTTTAAAAATATTTTATTCTGTCCATGACACTCTATTTTCTATAGCATAGGTGTCACTAAAATCGATGATTGTCTAAAATACGATGTGAGGCGCAAAACTTTTCTATATAGCCTACATTTAATGTATACTATCGTCTACTTCGACTGTGGGGCATTCCTCTCCATTGCATTCAAATTATTATTAATAGCCGATATTTAAGGAGATAATTTGGTGGACACTTTAATAATTTTTTATAATTTTTGGGTTCAATTGACAACTTTGATACTAATTCCAAATCAAAGGATAGGTGTCAAAATTTTATAAAAAAATATACATATGCTGAGAAATATGCATAAAGCATTTTTTAAAAATATTTTATTCTGTCCATGTCACTCTATTTGTTATAGCACAGGTGTCGCTAAAATCGATGATTGTCTAAAATACGATGTGAGGCGCAAAACAATTTCTATATAGCCTACATTTAATGTATACTATCGTCTACTTCGACTGGGGGCATTCCTCTCCATAGCATACAATACAAATTATTATTAATAGCTGGTTTTAAGGGGAAAATTTGGTAGACACTTTAATAATTTTTTATAATTTTTGGGTTCAAATGACAACTTTGATTCTAATTCCAAATCAAAGGATAGTTGTCAAAATTTCAAAAAATATATACATATGCTGAGAAATATGTATAAAGCATTTTTTAAAAATATTTTATTCTGTCCATGACACTCTATTTGTTATAGCACAGGTGTCGCTAAAATCGATGATGGTCTAAAATACGATTTGAGGCAAAACAATTTCTATATAGCCTACATTTAATGTATACTATCGTCTACTTCGACTGGGGCATTCCTCTCCATTGCATTCAAATTATTATTAATAGCCGATAATTAAGGGGATAATTTGGTGGACACTTTAATAATTTTTTATAATTTTTGGGTTCAAATGACAACTTTGAAACTAATTCCAAATCAAAGGATAGGTGTCAAAATTTCGAAAAATATATACATATGCTGAGAAATATGTATAAAGCATTTTTTAAAAATATTTTATTCTGTCCATGACACTGTATTTTCAATAGCATAGGTGTCTCTAAAATCGATGATTGTCTAAAATACGATGTGAGGCGCAAAACTTTTCTATATAGCCTACATTTAATGTATACTATCGTCTACTTCGACTGTGGGGCATTCCTCTCCATTGCATTCAAATTATTATTAATAGCCGATATTTAAGGAGATAATTTGGTGGACACTTTAATAATTTTTTATAATTTTTGGGTTCAATTGACAACTTTGATACTAATTCCAAATCAAAGGATAGGTGTCAAAATTTTAAAAAATATATACATATGCTGAGAAATATGCATAAAGCATTTTTTAAAAATATTTTATTCTGTCCATGTCACTCTATTTGTTATAGCACAGGTGTCGCTAAAATCGATGATTGTCTAAAATACGATGTGAGGCGCAAAACAATTTCTATATAGCCTACATTTAATGTATACTATCGTCTACTTCGACTGGGGGCATTCCTCTCCATAGCATACAATACAAATTATTATTAATAGCTGGTTTTAAGGGGAAAATTTGGTAGACACTTTAATAATTTTTTATAATTTTTGGGTTCAAATGACAACTTTGATTCTAATTCCAAATCAAAGGATAGTTGTCAAAATTTCAAAAAATATATACATATGCTGAGAAATATGTATAAAGCATTTTTTAAAAATATTTTATTCTGTCCATGACACTCTATTTGTTATAGCACAGGTGTCGCTAAAATCGATGATGGTCTAAAATACGATTTGAGGCAAAACAATTTCTATATAGCCTACATTTAATGTATACTATCGTCTACTTCGACTGGGGCATTCCTCTCCATTGCATTCAAATTATTATTAATAGCCGATAATTAAGGGGATAATTTGGTGGACACTTTAATAATTTTTTATAATTTTTGGGTTCAAATGACAACTTTGAAACTAATTCCAAATCAAAGGATAGGTGTCAAAATTTCGAAAAATATATACATATGCTGAGAAATATGTATAAAGCATTTTTTAAAAATATTTTATTCTGTCCATGACACTGTATTTTCAATAGCATAGGTGTCTCTAAAATCGATGATTGTCTAAAATACGATGTGAGGCGCAAAACAATTTCTATATAGCCTACATTTAATGTATACTATCGTCTACTTCGACAGAGGACATTCTTCTACATTACATACAAATTATTATTAATAGCCGATTTTAAGCGGATAATTTGGTGGACACTTTAATAATTTTTTATAATTTTTGGGTTCAAATGACAACTTTTATTCTAATTCCAAATCAAAGGATAGGTGTCAAAATTTCAAAAAATATATAAATATGCTGAGAAATATGTATAAAGCATTTATTAAAAATATTTTATTCTGTTCATGTCACTCTATTTGTTATAGCACAGGTGTCGCTAAAATCGATGATGGTCTAAAATACGATTTGAGGCGCAAAACAATTTCTATAGAGCCTACATTTAATGTATACTATCGTCTACTTTGACTGGGGGCATTCCTCTCCATAGCATACAATACAAATTATTATTAATAGCCTGTTTTAAAGGGATAATTTGGTGGACATTTTAATAATTTTTCATAATATTTGGGTTCAAATGACAATATTGATACCAATACCAAATCAAAGGAAAGGTGTCAATATTTCGAAAAATATATACATATGCTGAGAAATATGTATAAAGCATTTTTTTAAAATGTTTTATTCGGTCCATGTCACTCTATTTATTATAGCACAGGTGACGCTAAAATCGATGATGGTCTAAAATACGATATGAGGCTCAACACAATTTCTATATAGCCTACCCTTAATGTATACTATCGTCTACTTCGATTGGGGGCATTCTTCTCCATTGCATACAAATTATTATTTATAGCCGGTTTTAAGGGGATAATTTGGTGAACACTTTATTAATTTTTTATAATATTTGGGTTCAAATGACAACTTTGATACTAATTCCAAATCAAAGTATATGTGTCAAAATTTCGAAAAATATATACATATGCTGAGAAATATGTATAAAGCATTTTTTAAAAATATTTTATTCTGTCCATGACACTCTATTTTCTATAGCATAGGTGTCACTAAAATCGATGATTGTCTAAAATACGATGTGAGGCGCAAAACTTTTCTATATAGCCTACATTTAATGTATACTATCGTCTACTTCGACTGTGGGGCATTCCTCTCCATTGCATTCAAATTATTATTAATAGCCGATATTTAAGGGGATAATTTGGTGGACATTTTAATAATATTTTATAGTTTTTGGGTTCAAATGACAACTTTGATTCTAATTCCAAATCAAAGGATAGGTGTCAAAATTTAAAAAAATGTATACATATGCTGAGAAATATGTATAAAGCATTTTTTAAAAATATTTTATTCTGTCCATGTCACTCTATTTCTTATAGTACAGGTGTCGCTAAAATCGATGATGGTCTAAAATACGATTTGAGGCGCAAAACAGTTTCTATATAGCCTACATTTAATGTATACTATCGTCTACTTTGACTGGGGGCATTCCTCTCCATTGCATTCAAATTATTATTAATAGCCGATATTTAATGGGATAATTTGGTGGACACTTTAATAATTTTTTAAAATTTTTGGGTTCAATTGACAACTTTGATACTAATTCCAAATCAAAGGATAGGTGTCAAAATTTTAAAAAATATATACATATGCTGAGAAATATGCATAAAGCATTTTTTAAAAATATTTTATTCTGTCCATGTCACTCTATTTGTTATAGCACAGGTGTCGCTAAAATCGATGATGGTCTAAAATACGATTTGAGGCGCAAAACAATTTCTATATAGCGTACATTTAATGTATACTATCGTCTACTTTGACTGGGGGCATTCCTCTCCATAGCATACAATACAAATTATTATTAATAGCCGGTTTTAAGGGGATAATTTAGTGGACATTTTAATAATATTTTATAGTTTTTGGGTTCAAATGACAACTTTGATACTAATTCCAAATCAAAGGATAGGTGTCAAAATTTCAAAAAATATATACATATGCTGAGAAATATGTATAAAGCATTTTTTAAAAATATTTTATTCTGTCCATAACACTCTATTTGCTATAGCACAGGTGTCGCTAAAATCGATGATGGTCTAAAATACGATTTGAGGCAAAACAATTTCTATATAGGCTACATTTAATGTATACTATCGTCTACTTTGACTGGGGGCATTCCTCTCCATAGCATACAATAGAAATTATTATTCATAGCTGGTTTTAAGGGGATAATTTGATAGACACTTTAATAGTTTTTTTATAATTTTTGGGTTCAATTGACAACTTTTATACTAATTCCAAATCAAAGGATAGGTGTCAAAATTTTAAAAAATATATACATATGCTGAGAAATATGCATAAAGCATTTTTTAAAAATATTTTATTCTGTCCATGTCACTCTATTTGTTATAGCACAGGTGTCGCTAAAATCGATGATTGTCTAAAATACGATGTGAGGCGCAAAACAATTTCTATATAGCCTACATTTAATGTATACTATCGTCTACTTCGACTGGGGGCATTCCTCTCCATTGCATTCAAATTATTATTAATAGCCGATATTTAAGAGGATAATATGGTGGACATTTTAATAATTTTTTATAATTTTTGGGTTCAAATGACAACTTGGATACTAATTCCAAATCAAAGGATAGGTGTCAAAATTTCGAAAAATATATACATATAATGAGAAATATGTATAAATCATTTTTTAAGAAGATTTCATTCTGTCCATGTCACTCTAATTATTATAGCACAGGTGCCGCTAAAATCGATGATTGTCTAAAATACGATATGAGGCGCAAAACAATTTCTATATAGCCTACATTTAATGTATACTATCGTCTACTTCGACAGAGGACATTCCTCTACATTACATACAAATTATTAATAATAGCCGAGTTTAAGCGGATAATTTGGTGGACACTTTAATAATTTTTTGTAATTTTTGGGTTCAAATGACATTTTTGATTCTAATTCCAAATCAAAGGATAGGTGTCAAAATTTCAAAAAATATATACATATGCTGAGAAATATGTATAAAGCATTTTTTAAAAATATTTTATTCTGTCCATGTTACTCTATTTTCTATAGCATAGGTGTCTCTAAAATCGATGATTGTCTAAAATACGATGTGAGGCGCAAAACAATTTCTATATAGCCTACATTTAATGTATACTATCGTCTACTTCGACTGGGGGCATTCCTCTCCATAGCATACAATACAAATTATTATTAATAGCTGGTTTTAAGGGGAAAATTTGGTAGACACTTTAATAATTTTTTATAATTTTTGGGTTCAAATGACAACTTTGATTCTAATTCCAAATCAAAGGATAGTTGTCAAAATTTCAAAAAATATATACATATGCTGAGAAATATGTATAAAGCATTTTTTAAAAATATTTTATTCTGTCCATGACACTCTATTTGTTATAGCACAGGTGTCGCTAAAATCGATGATGGTCTAAAATACGATTTGAGGCAAAACAATTTCTATATAGCCTACATTTAATGTATACTATCGTCTACTTCGACTGGGGCATTCCTCTCCATTGCATTCAAATTATTATTAATAGCCGATAATTAAGGGGATAATTTGGTGGACACTTTAATAATTTTTTATAATTTTTGGGTTCAAATGACAACTTTGATACTAATTCCAAATCAAAGGATAGGTGTCAAAATTTCGAAAAATATATACATATGCTGAGAAATATGTATAAAGCATTTTTTAAAAATATTTTATTCTGTCCATGACACTCTATTTTCAATAGCATAGTTGTCTCTAAAATCGATGATTGTCTAAAATACGATGTGAGGCCCAAACAATTTCTATATAGCCTACATTTAATGTATACTATCGTCTACTTCGACAGAGGACATTCCTCTACATTACATACAAATTATTATTAATAGCCGATTTTAAGCGGATAATTTGGTGGACACTTTAATAATTTTTTATAATTTTTGGGTTCAAATGACAACTTTTATTCTAATTCCAAATCAAAGGATAGGTGTCAAAATTTCAAAAAATATATAAATATGCTGAGAAATATGTATAAAGCATTTATTAAAAATATTTTATTCTGTCCATGTCACTCTATTTGTTATAGCACAGGTGTCGCTAAAATCGATGATGGTCTAAAATACGATTTGAGGCGCAAAACAATTTCTATATAGGCTACATTTAATGTATACTATCGTCTACTTTGACTGGGGGCATTCCTCTCCATAGCATACAATACAAATTATTATTCATAGCTGGTTTTAAGGGGATAATTTGATAGACACTTTAATAGTTTTTTAAAATTTTTGGGTTCAATTGACAACTTTGATACTAATTCCAAATCAAAGGATAGGTGTCAAAATTTTAAAAAATATATACATATGCTGAGAAATATGCATAAAGCATTTTTTAAAAATATTTTATTCTGTCCATGTCACTCTATTTGTTATAGCACAGGTGTCGCTAAAATCGATGATTGTCTAAACTACGATGTGAGGCGCAAAACAATTTCTATATAGCCTACATTTAATGTATACTATCGTCTACTTCGACTGGGGGCATTCCTCTCCATTGCATTCAAATTATTATTAATAGCCGATATTTAAGAGGATAATATGGTGGACATTTTAATAATTTTTTATAATTTTTGGGTTCAAATGACAACTTTGATACTAATTCCAAATCAAAGGATAGGTGTCAAAATTTCGAAAAATATATACATATATTGAGAAATATGTATAAATCATTTTTTAAGAAGATTTCATTCTGTCCATGTCACTCTAATTATTATAGCACAGGTGCCGCTAAAATCGATGATTGTCTAAAATACGATATGAGGCGCAAAACAATTTCTATATAGCCTACATTTAATGTATACTATCGTCTACTTCGACAGAGGACATTCCTCTACATTACATACAAATTATTAATAATAGCCGAGTTTAAGCGTATAATTTGGTGGACACTTTAATAATTTTTTGTAATTTTTGGGTTCAAATGACATTTTTGATTCTAATTCCAAATCAAAGGATAGGTGTCAAAATTTCAAAAAATATATACATATGCTGAGAAATATGTATAAAGCATTTTTTAAAAATATTTTATTCTGTCCATGTTACTCTATTTTCTATAGCATAGGTGTCTCTAAAATCGATGATTGTCTAAAATACGATGTGAGGCGCAAAACAATTTCTATATAGCCTACATTTAATGTATACTATCGTCTACTTCGACTGGGGGCATTCCTCTCCATAGCATACAATACAAATTATTATTAATAGCTGGTTTTAAGGGCAAAATTTGGTAGACACTTTAATAATTTTTTATAATTTTTGGGTTCAAATGACAACTTTGATTCTAATTCCAAATCAAAGGATAGTTGTCAAAATTTCAAAAAATATATACATATGCTGAGAAATATGTATAAAGCATTTTTTAAAAATATTTTATTCTGTCCATGACACTCTATTTGTTATAGCACAGGTGTCGCTAAAATCGATGATGGTCTAAAATACGATTTGAGGCAAAACAATTTCTATATAGCCTACATTTAATGTATACTATCGTCTACTTCGACTGGGGCATTCCTCTCCATTGCATTCAAATTATTATTAATAGCCGATAATTAAGGGGATAATTTGGTGGACACTTTAATAATTTTTTATAATTTTTGGGTTCAAATGACAACTTTGATACTAATTCCAAATCAAAGGATAGGTGTCAAAATTTCGAAAAATATATACATATGCTGAGAAATATGTATAAAGCATTTTTTAAAAATATTTTATTCTGTCCATGACACTCTATTTTCAATAGCATAGTTGTCTCTAAAATCGATGATTGTCTAAAATACGATGTGAGGCCCAAACAATTTCTATATAGCCTACATTTAATGTATACTATCGTCTACTTCGACAGAGGACATTCCTCTACATTACGTACAAATTATTATTAATAGCCGATTTTAAGCGGATAATTTGGTGGACACTTTAATAATTTTTTATAATTTTTGGGTTCAAATGACAAATTTTATTCTAATTCCAAATCAAAGGATAGGTGTCAAAATTTCAAAAAATATATAAATATGCTGAGAAATATGTATAAAGCATTTATTAAAAATATTTTATTCTGTCCATGTCACTCTATTTGTTATAGCACAGGTGTCGTTAAAATCGATGATGGTCTAAAATACGATTTGAGGCGCAAAACAATTTCTATATAGGCTACATTTAATGTATACTATCGTCTACTTTGACTGGGGGCATTCCTCTCCATAGCATACAATACAAATTATTATTCATAGCTGGTTTTAAGGGGATAATTTGATAGACACTTTAATAGTTTTTTAAAATTTTTGGGTTCAATTGACAACTTTGATACTAATTCCAAATCAAAGGATAGGTGTCAAAATTTTAAAAAATATATACATATGCTGAGAAATATGCATAAAGCATTTTTTAAAAATATTTTATTCTGTCCATGTCACTCTATTTGTTATAGCACAGGTGTCGCTAAAATCGATGATTGTCTAAAATACGATGTGAGGCGCAAAACAATTTCTATATAGCCTACATTTAATGTATACTATCGTCTACTTCGACTGGGGGCATTCCTCTCCATTGCATTCAAATTATTATTAATAGCCGATATTTAAGAGGATAATATGGTGGACATTTTAATAATTTTTTATAATTTTTGGGTTCAAATGACAACTTTGATACTAATTCCAAATCAAAGGATAGGTGTCAAAATTTCGAAAAATATATACATATAATGAGAAATATGTATAAATCATTTTTTAAGAAGATTTCATTCTGTCCATGTCACTCTAATTATTATAGCACAGGTGCCGCTAAAATCGATGATTGTCTAAAATACGATATGAGGCGCAAAACAATTTCTATATAGCCTACATTTAATGTATACTATCGTCTACTTCGACAGAGGACATTCCTCTCCATTGCATTCAAATTATTATTAATAGCCGATATTTAAGAGGATAATATGGTGGACATTTTAATAATTTTTTGTAATTTTTGGGTTCAAATGACAACTTTGATTATAATTCCAAATCAAAGGATAGGTGTCAAAATTTCAAAAAATATATACATATGCTGAGAAATATGTATAAAGCATTTTTTAAAAATATTTTATTCTGTCCATGTTACTCTATTTTCTATAGCATAGGTGTCTCTAAAATCGATGATTGTCTAAAATACGATGTGAGGCGCAAAACAATTTCTATATAGCCTACATTTAATGTATACTATCGTCTACTTTGACTGGGGGCATTCCTCTCCATAGCATACAATACAAATTATTATTCATAGCTGGTTTTAAGGGGATAATTTGGTGGACATTTTAATAATGTTTAATAGTTTTTTGGTTCAAATGACAACTTTGATAGTAATTCCAAATCAAAGGATAGGTGTCAAAATTTCGAAAAATATATACATATGCTGAGAAATATATCTAAAGCATTTTATTCTGTCCATGTCATTCTATTTATTATAGCACAGGTGTTGCTAAAATCGATGATGGTCTAAAATACGATTTGAGGCGCAAAACAGTTTCTATAAGGTCTACGCTTATTGTATACTATCGTATACTTTGACTGGGGGCATTTCTCTCCATTGCATTCAAATAATTATTAATAGCCTGTTTTAAAGGGATAATTTGGTGGACATTTTAATAATTTTTCATAATATTTGGGTTCAAATGACAACTTTGATACTAATTCCAAATCAAAGGATAGGTGTCAAAATTTCGAAAAATATATACATATGCTGAGAAATATGTATAAATCATTTTTTAAGAAGATTTCATTCTGTCCATGTCACTCTAATTATTATAGCACAGGTGCCGCTAAAATCGATGATGGTCTAAAATACGATTTGAGGCAAAACAATTTCTATATAGCCTACATTTAATGTATACTATCGTCTACTTCGACTGGGGGCATTCCTCTCCATTGCATTCAAATTATTATTAATAGCCGATATTTAAGGGGATAATTTGGTGGACACTTTAATAATTTTTTATAATTTTTGGGTTCAATTAACAACTTTGATACTAATTCCAAATCAAAGGATAGGTGTCAAAATTTCAAAAAATATATACATATGCTGAGAAATATGCATAAAGCATTTTTTAAAAATATTTTATTCTGTCCATGTCACTCTATTTGTTATAGCACAGGTGTCGCTAAAAACGATGATTGTCTAAAATACGATGTGAGGCGCAAAACAATTTCTATATAGCCTACATTTAATGTATACTATCGTCTACTTCGACTGGGGGCATTCCTCTCCATTGCATTCAAATTATTATTAATAGCCGATATTTAAGAGGATAATATGGTGGACATTTTAATAATTTTTTATAATTTTTGGGTTAAAATGACAACTTTGATACTAATTCCAAATCAAAGGATAGGTGTCAAAATTTCGAAAAATATATACATATAATGAGAAATATGTATAAATCATTTTTTAAGAAGATTTTATTCTGTCCATGTCACTCTAATTATTATAGCACAGGTGCCGCTAAAATCGATGATTGTCTAAAATACGATATGAGGCGCAAAACAATTTCTATATAGCCTACATTTAATGTATACTATCGTCTACTTCGACAGAGGACATTCCTCTACATTACATACAAATTATTAATAATAGCCGATATTTAAGGGGATAATTTGGTGGACACTTTAATAATTTTTTATAATTTTTGGGTTCAATTGACAACTTTGATACTAATTCCAAATCAAAGGATAGGTGTCAAAATTTTAAAAAATATATACATATGCTGAGAAATATGCATAAAGCATTTTTTAAAAATATTTTATTCTGTCCATGTCACTCTATTTGTTATAGCACAGGTGTTGCTAAAATCGATGATGATCTAAAATACGATATGAGGCGCAAAACAATTTCTATATAGCCTACATTTAAAGTATACTATCGTCTACTTTGACTGGGGGCATTCCTCTCCATAGCATACAATACAAATTATTATTAATAGCCGGTTTTAAGGGGATAATTTGGTGGACATTTTAATAATATTTTATAGTTTTTGGGTTCAAATGACAACTTTGATACTAATTCCAAATCAAAGGATAGGTGTCAAAATTTCAAAAAATATATACATATGCTGAGAAATATGCATAAAGCATTTTTTAAAAATATTTTATTCTGTCCATGTCACTCTATTTGTTATAGCACAGGTGTCGCTAAAATCGATGATTGTCTAAAATACGATGTGAGGCGCAAAACAATTTCTATATAGCCTACATTTAATGTATACTATCGTCTACTTCGACAGGGGGCATTCCTCTCCATTGCATTCAAATTATTATTAATAGCCGATATTTAAGAGGATAATATGGTGGACATTTTAATAATTTTTTATAATTTTTGGGTTCAAATGACAACTTTGATACTAATTCCAAATCAAAGGATAGGTGTCAAAATTTCGAAAAATATATACATATAATGAGAAATATGTATAAATCATTTTTTAAGAAGATTTCATTCTGTCCATGTCACTCTAATTATTATAGCACAGGTGCCGCTAAAATCGATGATTGTCTAAAATACGATATGAGGCGCAAAACAATTTCTATATAGCCTACATTTAATGTATACTATCGTCTACTTCGACAGAGAACATTCCTCTACATTACTTACAAATTATTAATAATAGCCGAGTTTAAGCGGATAATTTGGTGGACACTTTAATAATTTTTTATAATTTTTGGGTTCAAATGACAACTTTGATTCTAATTCCAAATCAAAGGATAGGTGTCAAAATTTCAAAAAATATATACATATGCTGAGAAATATGCATAAAGCATTTTTTAAAAATATTTTATTCTGTCCATGTCACTCTATTTGTTATAGCACAGGTGTCGCTAAAATCGATGATTGTCTAAAATACGATGTGAGGCGCAAAACAATTTCTATATAGCCTACATTTAATGTATACTATCGTCTACTTCGACTGGGGGCATTCCTCTCCATTGCATTCAAATTATTATTAATAGCCGATATTTAAGGGGATAATTTGGTGGACACTTTAATAATTTTTTATAATTTTTGGGTCAATTGACAACTTTGATACTAATTCCAAATCAAAGGATAGGTGTCAAAATTTCGAAAAATATATACATATGCTGAGAAATATGTATAAAGCATTTTTTAAAAATATTTTATTCTGTCCATGACACTCTATTTTCAATAGCATAGGTGTCTCTAAAATCGATGATTGTCTAAAATACGATGTGAGGCGCAAAACAATTTCTATATAGCCTACATTTAATGTATACTATCGTCTACTTCGACAGAGGACATTCCTCTACATTACATACAAATTATTATTAATAGCCTGTTTTAAAGGGAAAATTTGGTGGACATTTTAATAATTTTTCATAATATTTGGGTTCAAATGACAATATTGATACCAATACCAAATCAAAGGAAAGGTGTCAAAATTTCGAAAAATATATACATATGCTGAGAAATATGTATAAAGCATTTTTTTAAAATGTTTTATTCGGTCCATGTCACTCTATTTATTATAGCACAGGTGTCGCTAAAATCGATGATGGTCTAAAATACGATATGAGGCGCAACCCAATTTCTATATAGCCTACCCTTAATGTATACTATCGTCTACTTCGATTGGGGGCATTCTTCTCCATTGCATACAAATTATTATTTATAGCCGGTTTTAAGGGGATAACTTGGTGAACACTTTATTAATTTTTTATAATATTTGGGTTCAAATGACAACTTTGATACTTATTCCAAATCAAAGTATAGGTGTCAAAATTTCGAAAAATATATACATATGCTGAGAAATATGTATAAAGCATTTTTTAAAAATATTTTATTCTGTCCATGACACTCTATTTTCTATAGCATAGGTGTCACTAAAATCGATGATTGTCTAAAATACGATGTGAGGCGCAAAACCTTTCTATATAGCCTACATTTAATGTATACTATCGTCTACTTCGACTGTGGGGCATTCCTCTCCATTGCATTCAAATTATTATTAATAGCCGATATTTAAGGGGATAATTTGGTGGACATTTTAATAATATTTTATAGTTTTTGGGTTCAAATGACAACTTTGATTCTAATTCCAAATCAAAGGATAGGTGTCAAAATTTAAAAAAATGTATACATATGCTGAGAAATATGTATAAAGCATTTTTTAAAAATATTTTATTCTGTCCATGTCACTCTATTTCTTATAGTACAGGTGTCGCTAAAATCGATGATGGTCTAAAATACGATTTGAGGCGCAAAACAGTTTCTATATAGCCTACATTTAATGTATACTATCGTCTACTTTGACTGGGGGCATTCCTCTCCATAGCATAGAATACAAATTATTATTCATAGCTGGTTTTAAGGGGATAATTTGGTGGACATTTTAATAATGTTTAATAGTTTTTTGGTTCAAATGACAACTTTGATAGTAATTCCAAATCAAAGGATAGGTGTCAAAATTTCGAAAAATATATACATATGCTGAGAAATATATCTAAAGCATTTTATTCTGTCCATGTCATTCTATTTATTATAGCACAGGTGTTGCTAAAATCGATGATGGTCTAAAATACGATTTGAGGCGCAAAACAGTTTCTATATAGTCTACGCTTATTGTATACTATCGTCTACTTTGACTGGGGGCATTTCTCTCCATTGCATTCAAATAATTATTAATAGCCTGTTTTAAAGGGATAATTTGGTGGACATTTTAATAATTTTTCATAATATTTGGGTTCAAATGACAATATTGATACCAATACCAAATCAAAGGAAAGGTGTCAAAATTTCGAAAAATATATACATATGCTGAGAAATATGTATAAAGCATTTTTTTAAAATATTTTATTCTGTCCATGACACTCTATTTTCTATAGCATAGGTGTCACTAAAATCGATGATTGTCTAAAATATGATGTGAGGCACAAAACTTTGCTATATAGCCTACATTTAATGTATACTATCGTCTACTTCGACTGGGGGCATTCCTCTCCATTGCATTCAAATTATTATTAATAGCCGATATTTAAGGGGATAATATGGTGGACATTTTAATAATTTTTTATAATTTTTGGGTTCAAATGACAACTTTGATACTAATTCCAAATCAAAGGATAGGTGTCAAAATTTCGAAAAATATATACATATGCTGAGAAATATGTATAAATCATTTTTTAAGAAGATTTCATTCTGTCCATGTCACTCTAATTATTATAGCACAGGTGCCGCTAAAATCGATGATGGTCTAAAATACGATTTGAGGCAAAACAATTTCTATATAGCCTACATTTAATGTATACTATCGTCTACTTCGACTGGGGGCATTCCTCTCCATTGCATTCAAATTATTATTAATAGCCGATATTTAAGGGGATAATTTGGTGGACACTTTAATAATTTTTTATAATTTTTGGGTTCAATTGACAACTTTGATACTAATTCCAAATCAAAGGATAGGTGTCAAAATTTTAAAAAATATATACATATGCTGAGAAATATGCATAAAGCATTTTTTAAAAATATTTTATTCTGTCCATGTCACTCTATTTGTTATAGCACAGGTGTCGCTAAAATCGATGATGGTCTAAAATACGATTTGAGGCGCAAAACAATTTTTATATAGCCTACATTTAATGTATACTATCGTCTATTTCGACTGGGGGCATTCCTCTCCATTGCATTCAAATTATTATTAATAGCCGATATTTAAGAGGATAATATGGTGGACATTTTAATAATTTTTTATACTTTTTGGGTTCAAATGACAACTTTGATACTAATTCCAAATCAAAGGATAGGTGTCAAAATTTCGAAAAATATATACATATAATGAGAAATATGTATAAATCATTTTTTAAGAAGATTTCATTCTGTCCATGTCACTCTAATTATTATAGCACAGGTGCCGCTAAAATCGATGATTGTCTAAAATACGATATGAGGCGCAAAACAATTTCTATATAGCCTACATTTAATGTATACTATCGTCTACTTCGACAGAGGACATTCCTCTACATTAGATACAAATTATTAATAATAGCCGAGTTTAAGCGGATAATTTGGTGGACACTTTAATAATTTTTTGTAATTTTTGGGTTCAAATGACAACTTTGATTCTAATTCCAAATCAAAGGATAGGTGTCAAAATTTCAAAAAATATATACATATGCTTAGAAATATGTATAAAGCAATTTTTAAAAATATTTTATTCTGTCCATGTTACTCTATTTTCTATAGCATAGGTGTCTCTAAAATCGATGATTGTCTAAAATACGATGTGAGGCGCAAAACAATTTCTATATAGCCTATATTTAATGTATACTATCGTCTACTTCGACTGGGGGCATTCCTCTCCATAGCATACAATACAAATTATTATTAATAGCTGGTTTTAAGGGGAAAATTTGGTAGACACTTTAATAATTTTTTATAATTTTTGGGTTCGAATGACAACTTTGATTCTAATTCCAAATCAAAGGATAGTTGTCAAAATTTCAAAAAATATATACATATGCTGAGAAATATGTATAAAGCATTTTTTAAAAATATTTTATTCTGTCCATGACACTCTATTTGTTAAAGCACAGGTGTCGCTAAAATCGATGATGGTCTAAAATACGATTTGAGGCAAAACAATTTCTATATAGCCTACATTTAATGTATACTATCGTCTACTTCGACTGGGGGCATTCCTCTCCATTGCATTCAAATTATTATTAATAGCCTGTTTTAAAGGGAAAATTTGGTGGACATTTTAATAATTTTTCATAATATTTGGGTTCAAATGACAATATTGATACCAATACCAAATCAAAGGAAAGGTGTCAAAATTTCGAAAAATATATACATATGCTGAGAAATATGTATAAAGCATTTTTTTAAAATGTTTTATTCGGTCCATGTCACTCTATTTATTATAGCACAGGTGTCGCTAAAATCGATGATGGTTAAAATACAATTTGAGGCGCAAAACAATTTCTATATAGCCTACATTTAATGTATACTATCGTCTACTTTGACTGGGGGCATTCCTCTCCATAGCATACAATACAAATTATTATTCATAGCTGGTTTTAAGGGGATAATTTGGTGGACATTTTAATAATTTTTTATAGTTTTTGGGTTCGAATGACAACTTTGATAGTAATTCCAAATCCAAGTATAGGTGTCAAAATTTCGAAAAATATATACATATGCTGAGAAATATGTCTAAAGCATTTTATTCTGTCCATGTCATTCTATTTATTATAGCACAGGTGTTGCTAAAATCGATGATGATCTAAAATACGATATGAGGCGCAAAACAATTTCTATATAGCCTACATTTAAAGTATACTATCGTCTACTTTGACTGGGGGCATTCCTCTCCATAGCATACAATACAAATTATTATTAATAGCCGGTTTTAAGGGGATAATTTGGTGGACATTTTAATAATATTTTATAGTTTTTGGGTTCAAATGACAACTTTGATACTAATTCCAAATCAAAGGATAGGTGTCAAAATTTCAAAAAATATATACATATGCTGAGAAATATGTATAAAGCATTTTTTAAAAATATTTCATTCTGTCCATAACACTCTATTTGCTATAGCACAGGTGTCGCTAAAATCGATGATGGTCTAAAATACGATTTGAGGCAAAACAATTTCTATATAGGCTACATTTAATGTATACTATCGTCTACTTTGACTGGGGGCATTCCTCTCCATAGCATACAATACAAATTATTATTAATAGCTGGTTTTAAGGGGATAATTTGATAGACACTTTAATAGTTTTTTTATAATTTTTGGGTTCAAATGACAACTTTGATTCTAATTCCAAATCAAAGGATAGGTGTCAAAATTTCAAAAAATATATACATATGCTGAGAAATATGCATAAAGCATTTTTTAAAAATATTTTATTCTGTCCATGTCACTCTATTTGTTATAGCACAGGTGTCGCTAAAATCGATGATTGTCTAAAATACGATGTGAGGCGCAAAACAATTTCTATATAGCCTACATTTAATGTATACTATCGGCTACTTCGACAGAGGACATTCCTCTACATTACATACAAATTATTAATAATAGCCGAGTTTAAGCGGATAATTTGGTGGACACTTTAAATTTTTTTTATAATTTTTGGGTTCAAATGACAACTTTGATTCTAATTCCAAATCAAAGGATAGGTGTCAAAATTTCAAAAAATATATACATATGCTGAGAAATATGTATAAAGCATTTTTTAAAAATATTTTATTTTGTCCATGTTACTCTATTTTCTTTAGCATAGGTGTCTCTAAAATCGATGATTGTCTGAAATACGATGTGAGGCGCAAAACAATTTCTATATAGCCTACATTTAATATATACTATCGTCTACTTCGACTGGGGGCATTCCTCTCCATAGCATACAATACAAATTATTATTAATAGCTGGTTTTAAGGGGAAAATTTGGTAGACACTTTAATAATTTTTTATAATTTTTGGGTTCAAATGACAACTTTGATTCTAATTCCAAATCAAAGGATAGTTGTCAAAATTTCAAAAAATATATACATATGCTGAGAAATATGTATAAAGCATTTTTTAAAAATATTTTATTCTGTCCATGACACTCTATTTGTTATAGCACAGGTGTCGCTAAAATCGATGATGGTCTAAAATACGATTTGAGGCAAAACTATTTCTATATAGCCTACATTTATTGTATACTATCGTCTACTTCGACTGGGGGCATTCCTCTCCATTGCATTCAAATTATTATTAATAGCCGATATTTAAGGGGATAATTTGGTGGACACTTTAATAATTTTTTATAATTTTTGGGTTCAATTGACAACTTTGATACTAATTCCAAATCAAAGGATAGGTGTCAAAATTTTAAAAAATATATACATATGCTGAGAAATATGCATAAAGCATTTTTTTAAAATATTTTATTCTGTCCATCTCACTCTATTTGTTATAGCACAGGTGTCGCTAAAATCGATGATGGTCCAAAATACGATTTGAGGCGCAAAACAATTTCTATATAGCCTACATTTAATGTATACTATCGTCTACTTTGACTGGGGGCATTCCTCTCCATAGCATACAATACAAATTATTATTCATAGCTGGTTTTAAGGGGATAATTTGGTGGACATTTTAATAATTTTTTATAGTTTTTGGGTTCAAATGACAACTTTGATAGTAATTCCAAATCAAAGGATAGGTGTCAAAATTTCGAAAAATATATACATATGCTGAGAAATATGTCTAAAGCATTTTATTCTGTCCATGTCATTCTATTTATTATAGCACAGGTGTTGCTAAAATCGATGATGGTCTAAAATACGATTTGAGGCAAAACAATTTCTATATAGGCTACATTTAATGTATACTATCGTCTACTTTGACTGGGGGCATTCCTCTCCATAGCATACAATACAAATTATTATTAATAGCCGGTTTTAAGGGGATAATTTGGTGGACATTTTAATAATATTTTATAGTTTTTGGGTTCAAATGACAACTTTGATACTAATTCCAAATCAAAGGATAGGTGTCAAAATTTCAAAAAATATATACATATGCTGAGAAATATGTATAAAGCATTTTTTAAAAATATTTTATTCTGTCCATAACACTCTATTTGCTATAGCACAGGTGTCGCTAAAATCGATGATGGTCTAAAATACGATTTGAGGCAAAACAATTTCTATATAGCCTACATTTAATGTATACTATCGTCTACTTCGACTGGGGGCATTCCTCTCCATAGCATACAATACAAATTATTATTAATAGCTGGTTTTAAGGGGAAAATTTGGTAGACACTTTAATAATTTTTTATAATTTTTGGGTTCAAATGACAACTTTGATTCTAATTCCAAATCAAAGGATAGGTTTCAAAATTTCGAAAAATATATACCTGTGCTGAGAAATATGTATAAAGCATTTTTTAAAAATATTTTATTCTGTCCATGACACTCTATTTTCTATAGCACAGGTGTTGCTAAAATTGATGATGGTCTAAAATACGATTTGAGGCAAAACAATTTCTATATAGGCTACATTTAATGTATACTATCGTCTACTTTGACTGGGGGCATTCCTCTCCATAGCATACAATACAAATTATTATTAATAGCTGGTTTTAAGGGGATAATTTGATAGACACTTTTATAGTTTTTTATAATTTTTGGGTTCAAATGACAACTTTGATTCTAATTCCAAATCAAAGGATAGGTGTCAAAATTTCAAAAAATATATACATATGCTGAGAAATATGCATAAAGCATTTTTTAAAAATATTTTATTCTGTCCATGTCACTCTATTTGTTATAGCACAGGTGTCGCTAAAATCGATGATTGTCTAAAATACGATGTGAGGCGCAAAACAATTTCTATATAGCCTACATTTAATGTATACTATCGTCTACTTCGACTGGGGGCATTCCTCTCCATTGCATTCAAATTATTATTAATAGCCGATATTTAAGAGGATAATATGGTGTACATTTTAATAATTTTTTATAATTTTTGGGTTCAAATGACAACTTTGATACTAATTCCAAATCAAAGGATAGGTGTCAAAATTTCGAAAAATATATACATATGCTGAGAAATATGTATAAATCATTTTTTAAGAAGATTTCATTCTGTCCATGTCACTCTAATTATTATAGCACAGGTGCCGCTAAAATCGATGATTGTCTAAAATACGATATGAGGCGCAAAACAATTTCTATATAGCCTACATTTAATGTATACTATCGTCTACTTCGACAGAGGACATTCCTCTACATTACATACAAATTATTAATAATAGCCGAGTTTAAGCGGATAATTTGGTGGACACTTTAATATTTTTTTATAATTTTTGGGTTCAAATGACAACTTTGATTCTAATTCCAAATCAAAGGATAGGTGTCAAAATGTCAAAAAATATATACATATGCTGAGAAATATGTATAAAGCATTTTTTAAAAATATTTTATTCTGTCCATGACACTCTATTTTCTATAGCATAGGTGTCTCTAAAATCGATGATTGTCTAAAATACGATGTGAGGCGCAAAACAATTTCTATATAGCCTACATTTAATGTATACTATCGTCTACTTTGACTAGGGGCATTCCTCTCCATAGCATACAATAGAAATGTTTATTAATAGCTGGTTTTAAGGGGATAATTTGGTAGACACTTTAATAATTTTTTATAATTTTTGGGTTCAAATGACAACTTTGATTCTAATTCCAAATCAAAGGATAGGTTTCAAAATTTCGAAAAATATATACCTGTGCTGAGAAATATGTATAAAGCATTTTTTAAAAATATTTTATTCTGTCCATGACACTCTATTTTCTATAGCACAGGTGCCGCTAAAATCGATGATTGTCTAAAATACGATATGAGGCGCAAAACAATTTCTATATAGCCTACATTTAATGTGTACTATCGTCTACTTCGACAGAGGACATTCCTCTACATTAAATACAAATTATTAATAATTGCCGATTTTAAGCGGACAATTTGGTGGACACTTTAATAATTTTTTATAATTTTTAGGTTCAAATTACAACTTTGATACTAATTCCAAATCAAAGGATAGGTGTCAAAATTTCGAAAAATATATACATATGCTGAGAAATATGTATAAAGCATTTTTTAAAAAGATTTATTCAGTTCATGTCATTCTATTTATTATCGCACAGGTGTCGCTAAAATCGATGATGGTCAAAAATACGATTTGAGGCGCAAAACAATTTCTATATAGCCTACATTTAATGTATACTATCGTCTACTTTGACTGGGGGCATTCCTCTCCATAGCATACAATACAAATTATTATTCATAGCTGGTTTTAAGGGGATAATTTGGAGGACATTTTAAGAATTTTTTATAGTTTTTGGGTTCAAATGACAACTTTGATACTAATTCCAAATCAAAGGATAGGTGTCAAAATTTCGAAAAATATATACATATGCTGAGAAATATGTCTAAAGCATTTTATTCTGTCCATGTCATTCTATTTATTATAGCACAGGTGTTGCTAAAATCGATGATGATCTAAAATACGATATGAGGCGCAAAACAATTTCTATATAGCCTACGCTTATTGTATACTATCGTTTACTTTGACTGGGGGCATTCCTCTCCATAGCATACAATACAAATTATTATTCATAGCTGGTTTTAAGGGGATAATTTGGTGGTCATTTTAAGAATTTTTTATAGTTTTTGGGTTAAAATGACAACTTTGATAGTAATTCCAAATCAAAGGATAGGTGTCAAAATTTCGAAAAATATATACATATGCTGAGAAATATGTCTAAAGCATTTTATTCTGTCCATATCATTCTATTTATTATAGCACAGGTGTTGCTAAAATCGATGATGATCTAAAATACGATATGAGGCGCAAAACAATTTCTATATAGCCTACGCTTATTGTATACTATCGTCTACTTTGACTGGGGGCATTTCTCTCCATTGCATTCAAATAATTATTAATAGCCTGATTTAAAGGGATAATTGGGTGGACATTTTAATAATTTTTCATAATATTTGGGTTCAAATGACAATATTGATACCAATACCAAATCAAAGGAAAGGTGTCAAAATTTCGAAAAATATATACATATGCTGAGAAATATGTATAAATCATTTTTTAAGAAGATTTCATTCTGTCCAAGTCACTCTAATTATTATAGCACAGGTGCCGCTAAAATCGATGATTGTCTAAAATACGATATGAGGCGCAAAACAATTTCTATATAGCCTACATTTAATGTGTACTATCGTCTACTTCGACAGAGAACATTCCTCTACATTACATACAAATTATTAATAATAGCCGATTTTAAGCGGATAATTTGGTGGACACTTTAATAATTTTTTAAAATTTTTAGGTTCAAATGACAACTTTGATACTAATTCCAAATCAAAGGATAGGTGTCAAAATTTCGAAAAATATATACATATGCTGAGAAATATCTATAAGGCATTTTTTAAAAAGATTTATTCAGTTCATGTCATTCTATTTATTATCGCACAGGTGTCGCTAAAATCGATGATGGTCAAAAATACGATTTGAGGCACAAATCAATTTCTATATAGCCTACATTTAAAGTATACTATCGTCTACTTTGACTGGGGGCATTCCTCTCCATAGCATACAATACAAATTATTATTAATAGCCGGTTTTAAGGGGATAATTTGGTGGACATTTTAATAATATTTTTTAGTTTTTGGGTTCAAATGACAACTTTGATACTAATTCCAAATCAAAGGATAGGGGTCAAAATTTCAAAAAATATATACATATGCTGAGAAATATGTATAAAGCATTTTTTAAAAATATTTTATTCTGTCCATGACACTCTATTTGTTATAGCACAGGTGTCGCTAAAATCGATAAAGGTCTAAAATACGATTTGAGGCAAAACAATTTCTATATAGCCTACATTTAATGTATACTATCGTCTACTTCGACTGGGAGCATTCCTCTCCATTGCATTCAAATTATTATTAATAGCCGATATTTAAGGGGATAATTTGGTGGACACTTTAATAATTTTTTATAATGTTTGGGTTCAATTGACAACTTTGATACTAATTCCAAATCAAAGGATAGGTGTCAAAATTTTAAAAAATATATACATATGCTGAGAAATATGCATAAAGCATTTTTTAAAAATATTTTATTCTGTCCATGTCACTCTATTTATTATAGCACAGGTGTTGTTAAAATCGATGATGATCTAAAATACGATATGAGGCGCAAAACAATTTCTATATAGCCTACGCTTATTGTATACTATCGTCTACTTTGACTGGGGGCATTTCACTCCATTGCATTCAAATAATTATTAATAGCCTGTTTTAAAGGGATAATTTGGCGGGCATTTTAATAATTTTTCATAACATTTGGGTTCAAATGACATTATTGATACCAATACCAAATCAAAGGAAAGGTGTCAAAATTTCGAAAAATATATACATATGCTGAGAAATATGTATAAAGCATTTTTTTAAAATTTTTTATTCGGTCCATGTCACTCTATTTATTATAGCACAGGTGTCGCTAAAATCGATGGTGGTCTAAAATACGATATGAGGCGCTACACAATTTCTATATAGCCTACCCTTAATGTATACTATCGTCTACTTCGATTGGGGGCATTCTTCTCCATTGCATACAAATTATTATTTATAGCCGGTTTTAAGGGGATAATTAGGTGAACACTTTAATAATTTTTTATAATATTTGGGTTCAAATGACAACTTTGATACTAATTCCAAATAAAAGTATAGGTGTCAAAATTTCGAAAAATATATACATATGTTGAGAAATATGTATAAAGCATTTTTT
Organism: Parasteatoda lunata; assembly: GCA_949128135.1. NCBI lineage: Eukaryota > Metazoa > Arthropoda > Arachnida > Araneae > Theridiidae > Parasteatoda > Parasteatoda lunata. The sequence continues at coordinate 118,359,193 of OX421972.1, read as the reverse complement.
AAAAATATTTTATTCTGTCCATGACACTCTATTTTCTATAGCATAGGTGTCACTAAAATCGATGATTGTCTAAAATACGATGTGAGGCGCAAAACAATTTCTATATAGCCTACATTTAATGTATACTATCGTCTACTTCGACTGGGGGCATTCCTCTCCATTGCATTCAAATTATTATTAATAGCCGATATTTAAAGGGATAATATGGTGGACATTTTAATAATTTTTTTATAATTTTTGGGTTCAAATGACAACTTTGATACTAATTCCAAATCAAAGGATAGGTGTCAAAATTTCGAAAAATATATACATATGTTGAGAAATATGTATAAATCATTTTTTAAGAAGATTTTATTTTGTCCATGTCACTCTAATTATTATAGCACAGGTGCCGCTAAAATTGATGATTGTCTAAAATACGATATGAGGCGCAAAACAATTTCTACATAGCCTACATTTAATGTATACTATCGTCTACTTCGACAGAGGACATTCCTCTACATTACATACAAATTATTATTAATAGCCGATTTTAAGCGGATAATTTGGTGGACACTTTAATAATTTTTTATAATTTTTGGGTTCAAATGACAACTTTTATTCTTATTCCAAATCAAAGGATAGGTGTCAAAATTTCAAAAAATATATACATATGCTGAGAAATATGTATAAAGCATTTTTTAAAAATATTTTATTCTGTCCATGTCACTCTATTTGTTATAGCACAGGTGTCGCTAAAATCGATGATGGTCTAAAATACGATTTGAGGCGCAAAACAATTTCTATATAGCCTACATTTAATGTATACTATCGTCTACTTTGACTGGGGGCATTCCTCTCCATAGCATACAATACAAATTATTATTAATAGCTGGTTTTAAGGGGATAATTTGGTGGACATTTTACTAATTTTTTACAGTTTTTGGGTTCAATTGACAACTTTGATACTAATACCAAATCAAATGAAAGGTTTCAAAATTTCGAAAAATATATACATATGCTGAGAAATATGTATAAAGCATTTTTTAAAAATATTTTAGTCTGTCCAAGACACTCTATTTTCTATAGCACAGGTGTCGCTAAAATCGATGATGGTCTAAAATACGATTTGATGCGCAAAACAGTTTCTATATAGCCTACATTTAATGTATACTATCGTCTACTTTGACTGGGGGCATTCCTCTCCATAGCATACAATACAAATTATTATTCATAGCTGGTTTTAAGGGGATAATTTGGTGGACATTTTAATAATGTTTTATAGTTTTTGGGTTCAAATAACAACTTTGATAGTAATTCCAAATCAAAGGATAGGTGTCAAAATTTCGAAAAATATATACATATGCTGAGAAATATGTCTAAAGCATTTTATTCTGTCCATGTCATTCTATTTATTATAGCACAGGTGTCGCTAAAATCGATGATGATCTAAAATACGATATGAGGCGCAAAACAATTTCTATATAGTCTACGCTTATTGTATACTATCGTCTACTTTGACTGGGGGCATTTCTCTCCATTGCATTCAAATAATTATTAATAGCCTGTTTTAAAGGGATAATTTGGTGGACATTTTAATAATTTTTCATAATATTTGGGTTCAAATGACAATATTGATAACAATACCAAATCAAAGGAAAGGTGTCAAAATTTCGAAAAATATATACATATGCTGAGAAATATGTATAAAGCATTTTTTTAAAATGTTTTATTCGGTCCATGTCACTCTATTTATTATAGCACAGGTGTCGCTAAAATCGATGATGGTCTAAAATACGATATGAGGCGCAACACAATTTCTATATAGCCTACCCTTAATGTATACTATCGTCTACTTCGATTGGGGGCATTCTTCTCCATTGCATACAAATTATTATTTATAGCCGGTTTTAAGGGGATAATTTGGTGAACTCTTTATTAATTTTTTATAATATTTTGGTTCAAATGACAACTTTGATACTAATTCCAAATCAAAGTATAGGAGTCAAAATTTCGAAAAATGTATACATATGCTGAGAAATATGTATAAAGCATTTTATTCTGTCCATGTCATTCTATTTATTATAGCACAGGTGTTGTTAAAATCGATGATGATCTAAAATACGATATGAGGCGCAAAACAATTTCTATATAGCCTACGCTTATTGTATACTATCGTCTAATTTGACTGGGGGCATTTCTCTCCATTGCATTCAAATAATTATTAATAGCCTGTTTTAAAGGGATAATTTGGCGGGCATTTTAATAATTTTTCATAACATTTGGGTTCAAATGACATTATTGATACCAATACCAAATCAAAGGAAAGGTGTCAAAATTTCGAAAAATATATACATATGCTGAGAAATATGTATAAAGCATTTTTTTAAAATTTTTTATTCGGTCCATGTCACTCTATTTATTATAGCACAGGTGTCGCTAAAATCGATGATGGTCTAAAATACGATATGAGGCGCTACACAATTTCTATATAGCCTACCCTTAATGTATACTATCGTCTACTTCGATTGGGGGCATTCTTCTCCATTGCATACAAATTATTATTTATAGCCGGTTTTAAGGGGATAATTAGGTGAACACTTTAATAATTTTTTATAATATTTGGGTTCAAATGACAACTTTGATACTAATTCCAAATAAAAGTATAGGTGTCAAAATTTCGAAAAATATATACATATGTTGAGAAATATGTATAAAGCATTTTTTAAAAATATTTTATTCTGTCCATGACACTCTATTTTCTATAGAATAGGTGTCACTAAAATCGATGATTGTCTAAAATACGATGTGAGGCGCAAAACAATTTCTATATAGCCTACATTTAATGTATACTATCGTCTTCTTCGACTGGGGGCATTCCTCTCCATTGCATTCAAATTATTATTAATAGCCGATATTTAAAGGGATAATATGGTGGACATTTTAATAATTTTTTATAATTTTTGGGTTCAAATGACAACTTTGATACTAATTCCAAATCAAAGGATAGGTGTCAAAATTTCGAAAAATATATACATATGTTGAGAAATATGTATAAATCATTTTTTAAGAAGATTTTATTTTGTCCATGTCACTCTAATTATTATAGCACAGGTGCCGCTAAAATTGATGATTGTCTAAAATACGATATGAGGCGCAAAACAATTTCTATATAGCCTACATTTAATGTATACTATCGTCTACTTCGACAAGGGACATTCCTCTACATTACATACAAATTATTAATAATAACCGATTTTAAGCGGATAATTTGGTGGACACTTTAATAATTTTTTATAATTTTTGGGTTCAAATGACAACTTTGATACTAATTTTAAATCAAAAGATAGGTGTCAAAATTTCGAAAAATATATACATATGCTGAGAAATATGTATAAAGCATTTTTTAAAAATATTTTATTCTGTCCATGACACTCTATTTTCAATATCATAGGTGTCTCTAAAATCGATGATTGTCTAAAATACGATGTGAGGCGCAAAACAATTTCTACATAGCCTACATTTAATGTATACTATCGTCTACTTCGACAGAGGACATTCCTCTACATTACATACAAATTATTATTAATAGCCGATTTTAAGCGGATAATTTGGTGGACACTTTAATAATTTTTTATAATTTTTGGGTTCAAATGACAACTTTTATTCTTATTCCAAATCAAAGGATAGCTGTCAAAATTTCAAAAAATATATACATATGCTGAGAAATATGTATAAAGCATTTTATTCTGTCCATGTCATTCTATTTATTATAGCACAGGTGTCGCTAAAATCGATGATGATCTAAAATACGATATGAGGCGCAAAACAATTTCTATATAGTCTACGCTTATTGTATACTATCGTCTACTTTGACTGGGGGCATTTCTCTCCATTGCATTCAAATAATTAATAGCCTGTTTTAAAGGGATAATTTGGTGGACATTTTAATAATTTTTCATAATATTTGGGTTCAAATGACAATATTGATAACAATACCAAATCAAAGGATAGGTGTCAAAATTTCAAAAAATATATACATATGCTGAGAAATATGCATAAAGCATTTTTTAAAAATATTTTATTCTGTCCATAACACTCTATTTGCTATAGCACAGGTGTCGCTAAAATCGATGATGGTCTAAAATACGATTTGAGGCAAAACAATTTCTATATAGGCTACATTTAATGTATACTATCGTCTACTTTGTCTGGGGGCATTCCTCTCCATAGCATACAATACAAATTATTATTCATAGCTGGTTTTAAGGGGATAATTTGATAGACACTTTAATAGTTTTTTATAATTTTTGGGTTCAAATGACAACTTTGATTCTAATTCCATATCAAAGGATAGGTGTCAAAATTTCAAAAAATATATACATATGCTGAGAAATATGCATAAAGCATTTTTTAAAAATATTTTATTCTGTCCATGTCACTCTATTTGTTATAGCACAGGTGTCGCTAAAATCGATGATTGTCTAAAATACGATGTGAGGCGCAAAACAATTTCTATATAGCCTACATTTAATGTATACTATCGTCTACTTCGACTGGGGGCATTCCTCTCCATTGCATTCAAATTATTATTAATAGCCGATATTTAAGAGGATAATATGGTGGACATTTTAATAATTTTTTATAATTTTTGGGTTCAAATGACAACTTTGATACTAATTCCAAATCAAAGGATAGGTGTCAAAATTTCGAAAAATATATACATATAATGAGAAATATGTATAAATCATTTTTTAAGAAGATTTCATTCTGTCCATGTCACTCTAATTATTATAGCACAGGTGCCGCTAAAATCGATGATTGTCTAAAATACGATATGAGGCGCAAAACAATTTCTATATAGCCTACATTTAATGTATACTATCGTCTACTTCGACAGAGGACATTCCTCTACATTACATACAAATTATAAATAATAGCCGAGTTTAAGCGGATAATTTGGTGGACACTTTAATAATTTTTTATAATTTTTGGGTTCAAATGACAACTTTGATTCTAATTCCAAATCAAAGGATAGGTGTCAAAATTTCAAAAAATATATACATATGCTGAGAAATATGTATAAAGCATTTTTTAAAAATATTTTATTCTGTCCATGTTACTCTTTTTTTCTATAGCATAGGTGTCTCTAAAATCGATGATTGTCTAAAATACGATGTGAGGCGCAAAACAATTTCTATTTAGCCTACATTTAATGTATACTATCGTCTACTTCGACTGGGGGCATTCCTCTCCATTGCATTCAAATTATTATTAATAGCCGATATTTACGGGGATGATTTGGTGGACACTTTAATAATTTTTTATAATTTTTGGGTTCAATTGACAACTTTGATACTAATTCCAAATCAAAGGATAGGTGTCAAAATTTTAAAAAATATATACATATGCTGAGAAATATGCATAAAGCATTTTTTAAAAATATTTTATTCTGTCCATGTCACTCTATTTGTTATAGCACAGGTGTCGCTAAAATCGATGATGGTCTGAAATACGATTTGAGGCGCAAAACAATTTCTATATAGCCTACATTTAATGTATACTATCGTCTACTTTGACTGGGGGCATTCCTCTCCATAGCATACAATACAAATTATTATTCATAGCTGGTTTTAAGGGGATAATTTGGTGGACATTTTAATAATTTTTTATAGTTTTTGGGTTCAAATGACAACTTTGATAGTAATTCCAAATCAAAGGATAGGTGTCAAAATTTCGAAAAATATATACATATGCTGAGAAATATGTCTAAAGCATTTTATTCTGTCCATGTAATTCTATTTATTATAGCACAGGTGTTGCTAAAATCGATGATGATCTAAAATACGATATGAGGCGCAAAACAATTTCTATATAGCCTACGCTTATTGTATACTATCGTCTACTTTGACTGGGGGCATTTCTCTCCATTGCATTCAAATAATTATTAATAGCCTGTTTTAAAGGGATAATTTGGTGGACATTTTAATAATTTTTCATAATATTTGGGTTCAAATGACAATATTGATACCAATACCAAATCAAAGGAAAGGTGTCAAAATTTCGAAAAATATATACATATGCTGAGAAATATGTATAAAGCATTTTTTAAAATGTTTTATTCGGTCCATGTCACTCTATTTATTATAGCACAGGTGTCGCTAAAATCGATGATGGTCTAAAATACGATATGAGGCGCAACACAATTTCTATATAGCCTACATTTAATGTATACTATCGTCTACTTCGATTGGGGGCATTCCTCTCCATTGCATTCAAATTATTATTAATAGCCGATATTTAAGGGGATATATTGGTGGACACTTTAATAATTTTTTATAATATTTGGGTTCAAATGACAACTTTGATACTAATTCCAAATCAAAGTATAGGTGTCCAAATTTCGAAAAATATATACATATGCTGAGAAATATGTATAAAGCATTTTTTAAAAATATTTTATTCTGTCCATGACACTCTATTTTCTATAGCATAGGTGTAACTAAAATCGATGATTGTCTAAAATACGATATGAGGCGCAAAACAATTTCTATATAGCCTACATTTAATGTATACTCGTCTACTTCGACTGGGGGCATTCCTCTCCATAGCATACAATACAAATTATTACTAATAGCTGGTTTTAAGGGGAAAATTTGGTAGACATTTTAATAATTTTTTATAATTTTTGGGTTCAAATGACAACTTTGATTCTAATTCTAAATCAAAGGATAGGTTTCAAAATTTCGAAAAATATATACCTGTGCTGAGAAATATGTATAAAGCATTTTTTAAAAATATTTTATTCTGTCCATGACACTCTATTTTCTATAGCACAGATGTCGCTAAAATCGATGATGGTCTAAAATACGATTTGAGGCAAAACAATTTCTATATAGGCTACATTTAATGTATACTATCGTCTACTTTGAGTTTGGGCATTTCTCTCCATAGCATACAATACAAATTATTATTAATAGCCGGTTTTAAGGGGATAATTTGGTGGACATTTTAATAATATTTTATAGTTTTTGGGTTCAAATGACAACTTTGATACTAATTCCAAATCAAAGGATAGGTGTCAAAATTTCAAAAAATATATACATATGCTGAGAAATATGCATAAAGCATTTTTTAAAAATATTTTATTCTGTCCATGTCACTCTATTTGTTATAGCACAGGTGTCGCTAAAATCGATGATTGTCTAAAATACGATGTGAGGCGCAAAACAATTTCTATATAGCCTACATTTAATGTATACTATCGTCTACTTCGACTGGGGGCATTCCTCTCCATTGCATTCAAATTATTATTAATAGCCGATATTTAAGAGGATAATATGGTGGACATTTTAATAATTTTTTATAATTTTTGGGTTCAAATGACAACTTTGATACTAATTCCAAATCAAAGGATAGGTGTCAAAATTTCGAAAAATATATACATATGCTGAGAAATATGTATAAATCATTTTTTAAGAAGATTTCATTCTGTCCATGTCACTCTAATTATTATAGCACAGGTGCCGCTAAAATCGATGATTGTCTAAAATACGATATGAGGCGTAAAACAATTTCTATATAGCCTACATTTAATGTATACTATCGTCTACTTCGACAGAGGACATTCCTCTACATTACATACAAATTATTAATAATAGTCGAGTTTAAGCGGATAATTTGGTGGACACTTTAATAATTTTTTATAATTTTTGGGTTCAAATGACAACTTTGATTCTAATTCCAAATCAAAGGATAGGTGTCAAAATTTCACAAAATATATACATATGCTGAGAAATATGTATAAAGCATTTTTTAAAAATATTTTATTCTGTCCATGACACTCTATTTTCTATAGCATAGGTGTCTCTAAAATCGATGATTGTCTAAAATACGATGTGAGGCGCAAAACAATTTCTATATAGCCTACATTTAATGTATACTATCGTCTACTTTGACTAGGGGCATTCCTCTCCATAGCATACAATACAAATTTTTATTAATAGCTGGTTTTAAGGGGATAATTTGGTAGACACTTTAATAATATTTTATAATTTTTGGGTTCAAATGACAACTTTGATTCTAATTCCAAATCAAAGGATAGGTGTCAAAATTTCAAAAAATATATACATATGCTGAGAAATATGCATAAAGCATTTTTTAAAAATATTTTATTCTGTCCATGTCACTCTATTTTTTAAAGCACAGGTGTCGCTAAAATCGATGATTGTCTAAAATACGATGTGAGGCGCAAAACAATTTCTATATAGCCTACATTTAATGTATACTATTGTCTACTTCGACTGGGGGCATTCCTCTCAATTGCATTCAAATTATTATTAATAGCCGATATTTAAGAGGATAATATGGTGGACATTTTAATAATTTTTTATAATTTTTGGGTTCAAATGACAACTTTGATACTAATTCCAAATCAAAGGATAGGTGTCAAAATTTCGAAAAATATATACATATGCTGAGAAATATGTCTAAAGCATTTTATTCTGTCCATGTCATTCTATTTATTATAGCACAGGTGTTGCTAAAATCGATGATGATCTAAAATACGATATGAGGTGCAAAACAATTTCTATATAGCCTACGCTTATTGTATACTATCGTCTACTTTGACTGGGGGCATTTCTCTCCATTGCATTCAAATAATTATTAATAGCCTGTTTTAAAGGGATAATTTGGTGGACATTTTAATAATTTTTCATAATATTTGGGTTCAAATGACAATATTGATACCAATACCAAATCAAAGGAAAGGTGTCAAAATTTCGAAAAATATATACATATGCTGAGAAATATGTATAAAGCATTTTTTTAAAATGTTTTATTCGGTCCATGTCACTCTATTTATTATAGCACAGGTGTCGCTAAAATCGATGATGGTCTAAAATACGATATGAGGCGCAACACAATTTCTATATAGCCTACCCTTAATGTATACTATCGTCTACTTCGATTGGGGGCATTCCTCTCCATTGCATTCAAATTATTATTAATAGCCGATATTTAAGGGGATAATTTGGTGGACACTTTAATAATTTTTTATAATTGGTTGAATGACAACTTTGATACTAATTCCAAATCAAAGTATAGGTGTCAAAATTTCAAAAAATATATACATATGCTGAAAAATATGTATAAAGCATTTTTTAAAAATATTTTATTCTGTCCATGACACTCTATTTTCTATAGCATAGGTGTAACTAAAATCGATGATTGTCTAAAATACGATTTGAGGCAAAACAATTTCTATATAGGCTACATTTAGTGTATACTATCGTGTATTTCGACAGAGGACATTCCTCTACATTACATACAAATTATTAATAATAGCCGAGTTTAAGCGGATAATTTGGTGGACACTTTAATAATTTTTTATAATTTTTGGGTTCAAATGACAACTTTGATTCTAATTCCAAATCAAAGGATAGGTGTCAAAATTTCAAAAAATATATACATATGCTGAGAAATATGTATAAAGCATTTTTTAAAAATATTTTATTCTGTCCATGTTACTCTATTTTCTATAGCATAGGTGTCTCTAAAATCGATGATTGTCTAAAATACGATGTGAGGCGCAAAACAATTTCTATATAGCCTACATTTGATGTATACTCGTCTACTTCGACTGGGGGCATTCCTCTCCATAGCATACAATACAAATTATTATTAATATCTGGTTTTAAGGGGAAAATTTGGGAGACACTTTAATAATTTTTTATACTTTTTGGGTTCAAATGACAACTTTGATTCTAATTCTAAATCGAAGGATAGGTTTCAAAATTTCGAAAAATATATACCTGTGCTGAGAAATATGTATAAAGCATTTTTTAAAAATATTTTATTCTGTCCATGACACTCTATTTTCTATAGCACAGGTGTCGCTAAAATCGATGATGGTCTAAAATACGATTTGAGGCAAAACAATTTCTATATAGGCTACATTTAATGTATACTATCGTCTACTTTGACTTTGGGCATTCCTCTCCATAGCATACAATACAAATTATTATTAATAGCCGGTTTTAAGGGGATAATTTGGTGGACATTTTAATAATATTTTTTAGTTTTTGGGTTCAAATGACAACTTTGATACTAATTCCAAATCAAAGGATAGGTGTCAAAATTTCAAAAAATATATACATATGCTGAGAAATATGCATAAAGCATTTTTTAAAAATATTTTATTCTGTCCATGTCACTCTATTTGTTATAGCACAGGTGTCGCTAAAATCGATGATTGTCTAAAATACGATGTGAGGCGCAAAACAATTTCTATATAGCCTACATTTAATGTATACTATCGTCTACTTCGACTGGGGGCATTCCTCTCCATTGCATTCAAATTATTATTAATAGCCGATATTTAAGAGGATAATATGGTGGACATTTTAATAATTTTTTATAATTTCTGGGTTCAAATGACAACTTTGATACTAATTCCAAATCAAAGGATAGGTGTCAAAATTTCGAAAAATATATACATATGCTGAGAAATATGTATAAATCATTTTTTAAGAAGATTTCATTCTGTCCATGTCACTCTAATTATTATAGCACAGGTGCCGCTAAAATCGATGATTGTCTAAAATACGATATGAGGCGTAAAACAATTTCTATATAGCCAACATTTAATGTATACTATCGTCTACTTCGACAGAGGACATTCCTCTACATTACATACAAATTATTAATAATAGTCGAGTTTAAGCGGATAATTTGGTGGACACTTTAATAATTTTTTATAATTTTTGGGTTCAAATGACAACTTTGATTCTAATTCCAAATCAAAGGATAGGTGTCAAAATTTCACAAAATATATGCATATGCTGAGAAATATGTATAAAGCATTTTTTAAAAATATTTTATTCTGTCCATGACACTCTATTTTCTATAGCATAGGTGTCTCTAAAATCGATGATTGTCTAAAATACGATGTGAGGCGCAAAACAATTTCTATATAGCCTACATTTAATGTATAATATCGTCTACTTTGACTAGGGGCATTCCTCTCCATAGCATACAATACAAATTTTTATTAATAGCTGGTTTTAAGGGGATAATTTGGTAGACACATTAATAATTTTTTATAATTTTTGGGTTCAAATGACAACTTTGATTCTAATTCCAAATCAAAGGATAGGTGTCAAAATTTCAAAAAATATATACATATGCTGAGAAATATGCATAAAGCATTTTTTAAAAATATTTTATTCTGTCCATGTCACTCTATTTTTTATAGCACAGGTGTCGCTAAAATCGATGATTGTCTAAAATACGATGTGAGGCGCAAAACAATTTCTATATAGCCTACATTTAATGTATACTATCGTCTACTTCGACTGGGGGCATTCCTCTCAATTGCATTCAAATTATTATAAATAGCCGATATTTAAGAGGATAATATGGTGGACATTTTAATAATTTTTTATAATTTTTGGGTTCAAATGACAACTTTGATACTAATTCCAAATCAAAGGATAGGTGTCAAAATTTCGAAAAATATATACATATAATGAGAAATATGTATAAATCATTTTTTAAGAAGATTTCATTCTGTCCATGTCACTCTAGTTATTATAGCACAGGTGCCGCAAAAATCGATGATTGTCTAAAATACGATATGAGGCGCAAAACAATTTCTATATAGCCTACATTTAATGTATACTATCGTCTACTTCGACAGAGGACATTCCTCTACATTACATACAAATTATTAATAATAGCCGAGTTTAAGCGGATAATTTGGTGGACACTTTAATAATTTTTTATAATTTTTGGGTTCAATTGACAACTTTGATACTAATTCCAAATCAAAGGATAGGTGTCAAAATTTTAAAAAATATATACATATGCTGAGAAATATGCATAAAGCATTTTTTAAAAATATTTTATTCTGTCCATGTCACTCTATTTGTTATAGCACAGGTGTCGCTAAAATCGATGATGGTCTAAAATACGATTTGAGGCGCAAAACAATTTCTATATAGCCTACATTTAATGTATACTATCGTCTACTTTGACTGGGGGCATTCCTCTCCATAGCATACAATACAAATTTTTATTCATAGCTGGTTTTAAGGGGATAATTTGGTGGACATTTTAATAATTTTTTATAGTTTTTGGGTTCAAATGACAACTTTGATAGTAATTCCAAATCAAAGGATAGGTGTCAAAATTTCGAAAAATATATACATATGCTGAGAAATATGTCTAAAGCATTTTATTCAGTCCATGTCATTCTATTTATTATAGCACAGGTGTTGCTAAAATCGATGATGATCTAAAATACGATATGAGGTGCAAAACAATTTCTATATAGCCTACGCTTATTGTATACTATCGTCTACTTTGACTGGGGGCATTTCTCTCCATTGCATTCAAATAATTATTAATAGCCTGTTTTAAAGGGATAATTTGGTGGACATTTTAATAATTTTTCATAATATTTGGGTTCAAATGACAATATTGATACCAATACCAAATCAAAGGAAAGGTGTCAAAATTTCGAAAAATATATACATATGCTGAGAAATATGTATAAAGCATTTTTTTAAAATGTTTTATTCGGTCCATGTCACTCTATTTATTATAGCACAGGTGTCGCTAAAATCGATGATGGTCTAAAATACGATATGAGGCGCAACACAATTTCTATATAGCCTACCCTTAATGTATACTATCGTCTACTTCGATTGGGGGCATTCCTCTCCTTTGCATTCAAATTATTATTAATAGCCGATATTTAAGGGGATAATTTGGTGGACACTTTAATAATTTTTTATAATTGGTTGAATGACAACTTTGATACTAATTCCAAATCAAAGTATAGGTGTCAAAATTTCGAAAAATATATACATATGCTGAGAAATATGTATAAAGCATTTTTTAAAAATATTTTATTCTGTCCATGACACTCTATTTTCTATAGCATAGGTGTAACTAAAATCGATGATTGTCTAAAATACGATATGAGGCGCAAAACAATTTCTATATAGCCTACATTTAATGTATACTATCGTCTACTTCGACAGAGGACATTCCTCTACATTACATACAAATTATTAATAATAGCCGATTTTAAGCGGATAATTTGGTGGACACTTTAATAATTTTTTATAATTTTTAGGTTCAAATGACAACTTTGATACTAATTCCAAATCAAAGGATAGGTGTCAAAATTTCGAAAAAATATATACATATGCTGAGAAATATGTATAAAGCATTTTTTAAAAAGATTTTATTCAGTTCAAGTCATTCTATTTATTATCGCACAGGTGTCGCTAAAATTGATGATGGTCAAAAATACGATTTGAGGCGCAAATCAATTTCTATATAGCCTACATTTAAAGTATACTATCGTCTACTTTGACTGGGGGCATTCCTCTCCATAGCATACAATACAAATTATTATTAATAGCCGGTTTTAAGGGGATAATTTGGTGGACATTTTAATAATATTTTATTGTTTTTGGGTTCAAATGACAACTTTGATACTAATTCCAAATCAAAGGATAGGTGTCAAAATTTCAAAAAATATATACATATGCTGAGAAATATGTATAAAGCATTTTTTAAAAATATTTTATTCTGTCCATAACACTCTATTTGCTACAGCACAGGTGTCGCTAAAATCGATGATGGTCTAAAATACGATTTGAGGCAAAACAAATTCTATATAGGCTACATTTAATGTATACTATCGTCTACTTCGACAGAGGACATTCCTCTACATTACATACAAATTATTAATAATAGCCGAGTTTAAGCGGATAATTTGGTGGACACTTTAATAATTTTTTATAATTTTTGGGTTCAAATGACAACTTTGATTCTAATTCCAAATCAAAGGATAGGTGTCAAAATTTCAAAAAATATATACATATGCTGAGAAATATGTATAAAGCATTTTTTAAAAATATTTTATTCTGTCCATGTTACTCTATTTTCTATAGCATAGGTGTCTCTAAAATCGATGATTGTCTAAAATACGATGTAAGGCTCAAAACAATTTCTATATAGCCTACATTTAATGTATACTATCGTCTACTTCGACTGGGGGCATTCCTCTCCATAGCATACAATACAAATTATTATTAATAGCTGGTTTTAAGGGGAAAATTTGGTAGACACTTTAATAATTTTTTATAATTTTTGGGTTCAAATTACAACTTTGATTCTAATTCCAAATCAAAGGATAGGTTTCAAAATTTCGAAAAATATATACCTGTGCTGAGAAATATGTATAAAGCATTTTTTAAATATATTTTATTCTGTCCATGACACTCTATTTTCTATAGCACAGGTGTCGCTAAAATCGATGATGGTCTAAAATACGATTTGAGGCAAAACAATTTCTATATAGGCTACATTTAATGTATACTATCGTCTACTTTGACTGGGGGCATTCCTCTCCATAGCATACAATACAAATTATTATTAATAGCCGGTTTTAAGGGAATAATTTGGTGGACATTTTAATAATATTTTATAGTTTTTGGGTTCAAATGACAACTTTGATACTAATTCCAAATCAAAGGATAGGTATCAAAATTTCAAAAAATATATACATATGCTGAGAAATATGCATAAAGCATTTTTTAAAAATATTTTATTCTGTCCATGTCACTCTATTTGTTATAGCACAGGTGTCGCTAAAATCGATGATTGTCTAAAATACGATGTGAGGCGCAAAACAATTTCTATATAGCCTACATTTAATGTATACTATCGTCTACTTCGACTGGGGGCATTCCTCTCCATTGCATTCAAATTATTATTAATAGCCGATATTTAAGAGGATAATATGGTGGACATTTTAATAATTTTTTATAATTTTTGGGTTCAAATGACAACTTTGATACTAATTCCAAATCAAAGGATAGGTGTCAAAATTTCGAAAAATATATACATATGCTGAGAAATATGTATAAATCATTTTTTAAGAAGATTTCATTCTGTCCATGTCACTCTAATTATTATAGCACAGGTGCCGCTAAAATCGATGATTGTCTAAAATACGATATGAGGCGCAAAACAATTTCTATATAGCCTAAATTTAATGTATACTATCGTCTACTTCGACAGAGGACATTCCTCTACATTACATACAAATTATTAATAATAGCCGAGTTTAAGCGGATAATTTGGTGGACACTTTAATAATTTTTTATAATTTTTGGGTTCAAATGACAACTTTGATTCTAATTCCAAATCAAAGGATAGGTGTCAAAATTTCAAAAAATATATACATATGCTGAGAAATATGTATAAAGCATTTTTTAAAAATATTTTATTCTGTCCATGTTACTCTATTTTCTATAGCATAGGTGTCTCTAAAATCGATGATTGTCTAAAATACGATGTGAGGCGCAAAACAATTTCTATATAGCCTACATTTAATGTATACTATCGTCTACTTTGACTAGGGGCATTCCTCTCCATAGCATACAATACAAATTTTTATTAATAGCTGGTTTTAAGGGGATGATTTGGTAGACACTTTAATAATTTTTTATAATTTTTGGGTTCAAATGACAACTTTGATTCTAATTCCAAATCAAAGGATAGGTTTCAAAATTTCGAAAAATATATACCTGTGCTGAAAAATATGTATAAAGCATTTTTTAAAAATATTTTATTCTGTCCATGACACTCTATTTTCTATAGCATAGGTGTCTCTAAAATCGATGATTGTCTAAAATACGATGTGAGGCGCAAAACAATTTCTATATAGCCTACATTTAATGTATACTATCGTCTACTTTGACTGGGGGCATTTCTCTCCATTGCATTCAAATAATTATTAATAGCCTGTTTTAAAGGGATAATTTGGTGGACATTTTAATAATTTTTCATAATATTTGGGTTCAAATGACAATATTGATACCAATACCAAATCAAAGGAAAGGTGTCAAAATTTCGAAAAATATATACATATGCTGAGAAATATGTATAAAGTATTTTTTAAGAAGATTTCATTCTGTCCATGTCACTCTATTTATTATGGCACAAGTGCCGCTAAAATCGATGATTGTCTAAAATACGATATGAGGCGCAAAACAATTTCTATATAGCCTACATTTAATGTATACTATCGTCTACTTCGACTGGGCGCATTCCTCCCCGTTGCATTCAAATAATTATTAATAGCCTGCTTTAAAGCGATAATTTGGTGGACATTTTAATAATTTTTCATAATATTTGGGTTCAAATGACAATATTGATACCAATACCAAATCAAAGGAAAGGTGTCAAAATTTCGAAAAATATATACATATGCTGAGAAATATGTATAGAGCATTTTTTTTAAATGTTTTATTCGGTCCATGTCACTCTATTTATTATAGCACAGGTGTCGCTAAAATCGATGATGGTCTAAAATACGATATGAGGCGCAAAACAATTTCTATATAGCCTACACTTAATGTATACTATCGTCTACTTCGATTGGGGGCATTCTTCTCCATTGCATACAAATTATTATTCATAACCGGTTTTAAGGGGATAATTTGGTGGACACTTTAATAATTTTTTAAAATATTTGGGTTCAAATGACAACTTTGATACTAATTCCAAATCAAAGGATAGGTGTCAAAATTTCAAAAAATATATACATATGCTGAGAAATATGTATAAAGCATTTTTAAAAATATTTTATTCTGTCCATGACACTCTATTTTCTACAACATAGGTGTCGCTAAAATCGATGATGGTCTAAAATACGATATGAGGCGCAAAACAATTTCTATATAGCCTACACTTGATGTATACTATCGTCTACTTTGACTGGGGGCATTGCTCTCCATAGCATACAATACAAATTATTATTAATAGCTGGTTTTAAGGGGATAATTTGGTGGACATTTTATTAATTTTTTATAGTTTTTGGGATCAAATGACAACTTTGATAGTTATTCCAAATCAAAGGATAGGTGTCAAAATTTCGAAAAATATATACCTGTGCTGAGAAATATGTATAAAGCATTTTTTAAAAATATTTTATTCTGTCCATGTCATTCTATTTATTATAGCACAGGTGTCGCAAAAATCGATGATGGTCTAAAATACGATATGAGGCGCAAAACAATTTCTATATAGCCTACATTTATTGTATACTATCGTCTACTTTGACTGGGGGCATTTCTCTCCATTGCATTCAAATAATTATTAATAGCCTGTTTTAAAGGGATAATTTATTGGACATTTTAATAATTTTTCATAATATTTGGGTTCAAATGACAATATTGATACCAATACCAAATCAAAGGAAAGGTGTCAAAATTTCGAAAAATATATGCATATGCTGAGAAATATGTATAAAGCATTTTTTTAGAATGTTTTATTCGGTCCATGTCACTCTATTTATTATAGCACAGGTGTCGCTAAAATCGATGATGGTCTAAAATACGATATGAGGCGCAAAACAATTTCTATATAGCCTACACTTAATGTATACTATTGTCTACTTCGATTGGGGGCATTCTTCTCCATTGCATACAAATTATTATTCATAGCCGGTATTAAGGGGATAATTTGGTGGACAATTTAATAATTTTTTATAATATTTGGGTTCAAGTGACAACTTTGATACTAATTCCAAATCAAGGGATAGGTGTCAAATTTTCGAAAAATATATACATATGCTGAGAAATATGTATAAAGCATTTTTTTAGAATGTTTTATTCGGTCCAAGTCACTCTATTTATTATAGCACAGGTGTCGCTAAAATCGATGATGGTCTAAAATACGATATGAGGCGCAAAACAATTTCTATATAGCCTACAATTAATGTATACTATCGTCTACTTCGAATGGGGGCATTCCTCTCCATTGCATTCAAATTATTATTAATAGCCGATATTTAAGGGGGTAATTTGGTGGACATTTTAATAATTTTTTATAATTTTTGGGTTCAAATGACAACTTTGATACTAATTCCAAATCAAAGGATAGGTGTCAAAATTTCGAAAAATATAAACATATGCTGAGAAATATGTATAAAGCATTTTTAAAAATATTTTATTCTGTCCATGACACTCTATTTTCTATAGCATAGGTGTCACTAAAAACGATGATTGTCTAAAATACGACGTGAGGCGCAAAAAAATTTCTATTTAGCCCACATTTAATGTATACAGTCGTCTACTTCGACCGAGGACATTCCTCTACATTACGTACAAATTATTATTAATAGCCGATTTTAAGCGGATAATTTAGTGGACACTTTAATAATTTTTTATAGTTTTTGGGTTCAAATGACAACTTTGATAGTAATTCCAATCAAAGGATAGGAGTCAAAATTTCAAAAAATATATACATATGCTGAGAAATATGTATAAAGCATTTTTTTAAAATGTTTTATTCGGTCCACTTCACTCTATTTTCTATAGCATAGGTGTCACTAAAAACGATGATTGTCTAAAATACGACGTGAGGCGCAAAAAAATTTCTATTTAGCCCACATTTAATGTATACAATCGTCTACTTCGACCGAGGACATTCCTCTACATTACATACAAATTATTAATAATAGCCGATTTTAAGCGGATAATTTGGTGGACATTTTAATAATATTTTATAGTTTTTGGGTTCAAATGACAACTTTGATACAAATCAAAGGATATCCAAACACCTATCCTTTGTCCAAATCAAAGGATAGGTGTCAAAATTTCAAACAATATATACATATGCTGAGAAATATGCATAAAGTACTTTTTAAGAAGATTTCATTCTGTCCATGTCACTCTATTTATTATGGCACAAGTGCCGCTAAAATCGATGATTGTCTAAAATACGATATGAGGCGCAAAACAATTTCTATATAGCCTACATTTAATGTATACTATCGGCTACTTTGACTGGGGGCATTCCTCTCTATAGCATACAATACAAATTATTATTAATGGCTGGTTTTAAGGGGATAATTTGGTGGACACTTTAATAATTTTTTATAATTTTTGGGTTCATTCACACTTTAATAATTTTTTATAATTTTTGATTCTAATTCCAAATCAAAATATAGGTGTCAAAATTTCGAAAAATATATACATAGGCTGAGAAATATGTATAAAGCGTTTTTTAAAATCATTTTATTCTGTCCATGTCATTCTATTTATTATAGCACACAGGTGTCGCAAAAATCGATGATGGTCTAAAATACGATATGAGGCGCAAAACAATTTCTATATAGCCTACATTTATTGTATACTATCGTCTACTTTGACTGGGGGCATTTCTCTCCATTGCATTCAAATAATTATTAATAGCCTGTTTTAAAGGGATAATTTGGTGGACATTTTAATAATTTTTCATAATATTTGGGTTCAAATGACAATATTGATACCAATACCAAATCAAAGGAAAGGTGTCAAAATTTCGAAAAATATATGCATATGCTGAGAAATATGTATAAATCATTTTTTTAGAATGTTTTATTCGGTCCATGTCACTCTATTTATTATAGCACAGGTGTCGCTAAAATCGATGATGGTCTAAAATACGATATGAGGCGCAAAACAATTTCTATATAGCCTACATTTAATGTATACTATCGTCTACTTCGACAGAGGACATTCCTCTACATTACATACAAATTATTAATAATAGTCGATTTTAAGCGGATAATTTGGTTGACACTTTAATAATTTTTTATAATTTTTGGGTTCAAATGACAACTTTGATTCTAATTCCAAATCAAAATATAGGTGTCAAATTTCGAAAAATATATACATATGCTGAGAAATATGTATAAAGCATTTTTTAAAAAGATTTTATTCAGTCCATGACATTCTATTTATTATCGCACAGGTGTCGCTAAAATCGATGTTGGTCTAAAATACGATTTGAGGCGCAAAACAATTTCTATATAGGCTACATTTAATGTATACTATCGTCTACTTTGACTGGGGGCATTCCTCTCCATAGCATACAATACAAATTATTATTAATGGCTGGTTTTAAGGGGATTATTTGGTGAACACTTTAATAATTTTTTATAATTTTTGGGTTCATTCACACTTTAATAATTTTTTATAATTTTTGATTCTAATTCCAAATCAAAATATAGGTGTCAAAATTTCGAAAAATATATACATAGGCTGAGAAATATGTATAAAGCGTTTTTTAAAATCATTTTATTCTGTCCATGTCATTCTATTTATTATAGCACAGGTGTCGCAAAAATCGATGATGGTCTAAAATACGATATGAGGCGCAAAACAATTTCTATATAGCCTACATTTATTGTATACTATCGTCTACTTTGACTGGGGGCATTTCTCTCCATTGCATTCAAATAATTATTAATAGCCTGTTTTAAAGGGATAATTTGGTGGACATTTTAATAATTTTTCATAATATTTGGGTTCAAATGACAATATTGATACCAATACCAAATCAAAGGAAAGGTGTCAAAATTTCGAAAAATATATGCATATGCTGAGAAATATGTATAAATCATTTTTTTAGAATGTTTTATTCGGTCCATGTCACTCTATTTATTATAGCACAGGTGTCGCTAAAATCGATGATGGTCTAAAATACGATATGAGGCGCAAAACAATTTCTATATAGCCTACATTTAATGTATACTATCGTCTACTTCGACAGAGGACATTCCTCTACATTACATACAAATTATTAATAATAGTCGATTTTAAGCGGATAATTTGGTTGACACTTTAATAATTTTTTATAATTTTTGGGTTCAAATGACAACTTTGATTCTAATTCCAAATCAAAATATAGGTGTCAAATTTCGAAAAATATATACATATGCTGAGAAATATGTATAAAGCATTTTTTAAAAAGATTTTATTCAGTCCATGACATTCTATTTATTATCGCACAGGTGTCGCTAAAATCGATGTTGGTCTAAAATACGATTTGAGGCGCAAAACAATTTCTATATAGGCTACATTTAATGTATACTATCGTCTACTTTGACTGGGGGCATTCCTCTCCATAGCATACAATACAAATTATTATTAATGGCTGGTTTTAAGGGGATTATTTAGTGAACACTTTAATAATTTTTTATAATTTTTGGGTTCAAATGACAACTTTGATTCTAATTCCAAATCAAAATATAGGTGTCAAATTTCGAAAAATATATACATAGGCTGAGAAATATGTATAAAGCGTTTTTTAAAATTATTTTATTCTGTCCATGTCACTCTATTTATTATAGTACATTTGTTGCTAAATTCGATGATGGTCTGAAATACGATTTGAGGCGCAAAACAATTTCTATGTAGCCTACATTTAATGTATACTATCGTCTACTTCGACTGGGCGCATTCCTCCCCATTGCATTCCAATTATTATTAATAGCTGATATTTAAGGGGATAATTTGGTGGACACTTTAATAATTTTTTATAATTTTTGGGTTCAATTGACAACTTTGATACTAATTCCAAATCAAAGGATACGTGTCAAAATTTCAAAAAATATATACATATGCTGAGAAATATGTATAAAGCATTTTTTTAAACTATTTTATTTTGTCCATGACACTCTATTTTCTACAGCATAGGTGTCGCTAAAATCGATGATGGTCTAAAATACGATATGATGCGCAAAACAATTTCTATATAGCCTACACTTGATGTATACTATCGTCTACTTTGACTGGGGGCATTCCTCTCCATAGCATACAATACAAATTATTATTAATAGCTGGTTTTAAGGGGATAAATTGGTGGACATTTTTATAATTTTTTGTAGTTTTTGGGTTCAAATGACAACTTTGATAGTAATTCCAAATCAAAGGATAGGTGTCAAAATTTCGAAAAATATATACCTATGCTGAGAAATATGTCTAAAGCATTTTTTAAAAATATTTTATTCTGTCCTTGTCATTCTATTTATTATAGCACAGGTGTCGCTAAAATCGATGATGGTCTAAAATACGATATGAGGCGCAAAACAATTTCTATATAGCCTTCAATTATTGTATACTATCGTCTACTTTGACTGGGAGCATTTCTCTCCATTGCATTCAAATAATTATTAATAGCCTGTTTTAAAGGGATAATTTGGTGGATATTTTAATAATTTTGCATAATATTTGGGTTCAAATGACAATATTGATACCAATACCAAATCAAAGGAAATGTGTCAAAATTTTGAAAAATATATACATATGCTGAGAAATATGTATAAAGCATTTTTTTAAAATGATTTATTCGGTCCATGTTACTTTATTTATTATAACACAGGTGTCGCTAAGTTCGATGATTGTCTAAAATACGATGTGAGGCGCAAAACAATTTCTATATAGCCTACATTTAATGTATACTATCGTCTACTTCGACGGAGGACATTCCTCTACATTACATACAAATTATTAATAATAGCCGATTTTAAGCGGATAATTTGGTGGACACTTTAATAATTTTTTATAATTTTTGGGTTCATTCACACTTTAATAATTTTTTATAATTTTTGATTCTAATTCCAAATCAAAATATAGGTGTCAAAATTTCGAAAAATATATACATAGGCTGAGAAATATGTATAAAGCGTTTTTTAAAATTATTTTATTCGGTCCATGTCACTCTATTTATTATAGCACAGGTGTCGCTAAAATCGATGATGGTCTAAAATACGATATGAGGCGCAAAACAATTTCTATATAGCCTACACTTAATGTATACTATTGTCTACTTCGATTGGGGGCATTCTTCTCCATTGCATACAAATTATTATTCATAGCCGGTATTAAGGGGATAATTTGGTGGCCAATTTAATAATTTTTTATAATATTTGGGTTCAAGTGACAACTTTGATACTAATTCCAAATCAAGGGATAGGTGTCAAAATTTCGAAAAATATATACATATGCTGAGAAATATGTATAAAGCATTTTTTTAGAATGTTTTATTCGGTCCAAGTCACTCTATTTATTATAGCACAGGTGTCGCTAAAATCGATGATGGTCTAAAATACGATATGAGGCGCAAAACAATTTCTATATAGCCTACATTTAATGTATACTATCGTCTACTTCGAATGGGGGCATTTCTCTCCATTGCATTCAAATTATTATTAATAGCCGATATTTAAGGGGGTAATTTGGTGGACATTTTAATAATTTTTTATAATTTTTGGGTTCAAATGACAACTTTGATACTAATTCCAAATCAAAGGATAGGTGTCAAAATTTCGAAAAATATAAACATATGCTGAGAAATATGTATAAAGCATTTTTAAACATATTTTATTCTGTCCATGACACTCTATTTTTTATAGCATAGGTGTTACTAAAAACGATGATTGTCCAAAATACGACGTGAGGCGCAAAAAAATTTCTATTTAGCCCACATTTAATGTATACAATCGTCTACTTCGACCGAGGACATTCCTCTACATTACGTACAAATTATTATTAATAGCCGATTTTAAGCGGATAATTTAGTGGACACTTTAATAATTTTTTATAGTTTTTGGGTTCAAATGACAACTTTGATAGTAATTCCAATCAAAGGATAGGTGTCAAAATTTCAAAAAATATATACATATGCTGAGAAATATGTATAAAGCATTTTTTTAAAATGTTTTATTCGGTCCACTTCACTCTATTTTCTATAGCATAGGTGTCACTAAAAACGATGATTGTCTAAAATACGACGTGAGGCGCAAAAAAATTTCTATTTAGCCCACATTTAATGTATACAATCGTCTACTTCGACCGAGGACATTCCTCTACATTACATACAAATTATTAATAATAGCCGATTTTAAGCGGATAATTTGGTGGACATTTTAATAATATTTTATAGTTTTTGGGTTCAAATGACAACTTTGATACAAATCAAAGGATATCCAAACACCTATCCTTTGTCCAAATCAAAGGATAGGTGTCAAAATTTCAAACAATATATACATATGCTGAGAAATATGCATAAAGTACTTTTTAAGAAGATTTCATTCTGTCCATGTCACTCTATTTATTATGGCACAAGTGCCGCTAAAATCGATGATTGTCTAAAATACGATATGAGGCGCAAAACAATTTCTATATAGCCTACATTTAATGTATACTATCGGCTACTTTGACTGGGGGCATTCCTCTCTATAGCATACAATACAAATTATTATTAATGGCTGGTTTTAAGGGGATAATTTGGTGGACACTTTAATAATTTTTTATAATTTTTGGGTTCATTCACACTTTAATAATTTTTTATAATTTTTGATTCTAATTCCAAATCAAAATATAGGTGTCAAAATTTCGAAAAATATATACATAGGCTGAGAAATATGTATAAAGCGTTTTTTAAAATCATTTTATTCTGTCCATGTCATTCTATTTATTATAGCACACAGGTGTCGCAAAAATCGATGATGGTCTAAAATACGATATGAGGCGCAAAACAATTTCTATATAGCCTACATTTATTGTATACTATCGTCTACTTTGACTGGGGGCATTTCTCTCCATTGCATTCAAATAATTATTAATAGCCTGTTTTAAAGGGATAATTTGGTGGACATTTTAATAATTTTTCATAATATTTGGGTTCAAATGACAATATTGATACCAATACCAAATCAAAGGAAAGGTGTCAAAATTTCGAAAAATATATGCATATGCTGAGAAATATGTATAAATCATTTTTTTAGAATGTTTTATTCGGTCCATGTCACTCTATTTATTATAGCACAGGTGTCGCTAAAATCGATGATGGTCTAAAATACGATATGAGGCGCAAAACAATTTCTATATAGCCTACATTTAATGTATACTATCGTCTACTTCGACAGAGGACATTCCTCTACATTACATACAAATTATTAATAATAGTCGATTTTAAGCGGATAATTTGGTTGACACTTTAATAATTTTTTATAATTTTTGGGTTCAAATGACAACTTTGATTCTAATTCCAAATCAAAATATAGGTGTCAAATTTCGAAAAATATATACATATGCTGAGAAATATGTATAAAGCATTTTTTAAAAAGATTTTATTCAGTCCATGACATTCTATTTATTATCGCACAGGTGTCGCTAAAATCGATGTTGGTCTAAAATACGATTTGAGGCGCAAAACAATTTCTATATAGGCTACATTTAATGTATACTATCGTCTACTTTGACTGGGGGCATTCCTCTCCATAGCATACAATACAAATTATTATTAATGGCTGGTTTTAAGGGGATTATTTGGTGAACACTTTAATAATTTTTTATAATTTTTGGGTTCATTCACACTTTAATAATTTTTTATAATTTTTGATTCTAATTCCAAATCAAAATATAGGTGTCAAAATTTCGAAAAATATATACATAGGCTGAGAAATATGTATAAAGCGTTTTTTAAAATCATTTTATTCTGTCCATGTCATTCTATTTATTATAGCACAGGTGTCGCAAAAATCGATGATGGTCTAAAATACGATATGAGGCGCAAAACAATTTCTATATAGCCTACATTTATTGTATACTATCGTCTACTTTGACTGGGGGCATTTCTCTCCATTGCATTCAAATAATTATTAATAGCCTGTTTTAAAGGGATAATTTGGTGGACATTTTAATAATTTTTCATAATATTTGGGTTCAAATGACAATATTGATACCAATACCAAATCAAAGGAAAGGTGTCAAAATTTCGAAAAATATATGCATATGCTGAGAAATATGTATAAATCATTTTTTTAGAATGTTTTATTCGGTCCATGTCACTCTATTTATTATAGCACAGGTGTCGCTAAAATCGATGATGGTCTAAAATACGATATGAGGCGCAAAACAATTTCTATATAGCCTACATTTAATGTATACTATCGTCTACTTCGACAGAGGACATTCCTCTACATTACATACAAATTATTAATAATAGTCGATTTTAAGCGGATAATTTGGTTGACACTTTAATAATTTTTTATAATTTTTGGGTTCAAATGACAACTTTGATTCTAATTCCAAATCAAAATATAGGTGTCAAATTTCGAAAAATATATACATATGCTGAGAAATATGTATAAAGCATTTTTTAAAAAGATTTTATTCAGTCCATGACATTCTATTTATTATCGCACAGGTGTCGCTAAAATCGATGTTGGTCTAAAATACGATTTGAGGCGCAAAACAATTTCTATATAGGCTACATTTAATGTATACTATCGTCTACTTTGACTGGGGGCATTCCTCTCCATAGCATACAATACAAATTATTATTAATGGCTGGTTTTAAGGGGATTATTTAGTGAACACTTTAATAATTTTTTATAATTTTTGGGTTCAAATGACAACTTTGATTCTAATTCCAAATCAAAATATAGGTGTCAAATTTCGAAAAATATATACATAGGCTGAGAAATATGTATAAAGCGTTTTTTAAAATTATTTTATTCTGTCCATGTCACTCTATTTATTATAGTACATTTGTTGCTAAATTCGATGATGGTCTGAAATACGATTTGAGGCGCAAAACAATTTCTATGTAGCCTACATTTAATGTATACTATCGTCTACTTCGACTGGGCGCATTCCTCCCCATTGCATTCCAATTATTATTAATAGCTGATATTTAAGGGGATAATTTGGTGGACACTTTAATAATTTTTTATAATTTTTGGGTTCAATTGACAACTTTGATACTAATTCCAAATCAAAGGATACGTGTCAAAATTTCAAAAAATATATACATATGCTGAGAAATATGTATAAAGCATTTTTTTAAACTATTTTATTTTGTCCATGACACTCTATTTTCTACAGCATAGGTGTCGCTAAAATCGATGATGGTCTAAAATACGATATGATGCGCAAAACAATTTCTATATAGCCTACACTTGATGTATACTATCGTCTACTTTGACTGGGGGCATTCCTCTCCATAGCATACAATACAAATTATTATTAATAGCTGGTTTTAAGGGGATAAATTGGTGGACATTTTTATAATTTTTTGTAGTTTTTGGGTTCAAATGACAACTTTGATAGTAATTCCAAATCAAAGGATAGGTGTCAAAATTTCGAAAAATATATACCTATGCTGAGAAATATGTCTAAAGCATTTTTTAAAAATATTTTATTCTGTCCTTGTCATTCTATTTATTATAGCACAGGTGTCGCTAAAATCGATGATGGTCTAAAATACGATATGAGGCGCAAAACAATTTCTATATAGCCTTCAATTATTGTATACTATCGTCTACTTTGACTGGGAGCATTTCTCTCCATTGCATTCAAATAATTATTAATAGCCTGTTTTAAAGGGATAATTTGGTGGATATTTTAATAATTTTGCATAATATTTGGGTTCAAATGACAATATTGATACCAATACCAAATCAAAGGAAATGTGTCAAAATTTTGAAAAATATATACATATGCTGAGAAATATGTATAAAGCATTTTTTTAAAATGATTTATTCGGTCCATGTTACTTTATTTATTATAACACAGGTGTCGCTAAGTTCGATGATTGTCTAAAATACGATGTGAGGCGCAAAACAATTTCTATATAGCCTACATTTAATGTATACTATCGTCTACTTCGACGGAGGACATTCCTCTACATTACATACAAATTATTAATAATAGCCGATTTTAAGCGGATAATTTGGTGGACACTTTAATAATTTTTTATAATTTTTGGGTTCATTCACACTTTAATAATTTTTTATAATTTTTGATTCTAATTCCAAATCAAAATATAGGTGTCAAAATTTCGAAAAATATATACATAGGCTGAGAAATATGTATAAAGCGTTTTTTAAAATTATTTTATTCGGTCCATGTCACTCTATTTATTATAGCACAGGTGTCGCTAAAATCGATGATGGTCTAAAATACGATATGAGGCGCAAAACAATTTCTATATAGCCTACACTTAATGTATACTATTGTCTACTTCGATTGGGGGCATTCTTCTCCATTGCATACAAATTATTATTCATAGCCGGTATTAAGGGGATAATTTGGTGGCCAATTTAATAATTTTTTATAATATTTGGGTTCAAGTGACAACTTTGATACTAATTCCAAATCAAGGGATAGGTGTCAAAATTTCGAAAAATATATACATATGCTGAGAAATATGTATAAAGCATTTTTTTAGAATGTTTTATTCGGTCCAAGTCACTCTATTTATTATAGCACAGGTGTCGCTAAAATCGATGATGGTCTAAAATACGATATGAGGCGCAAAACAATTTCTATATAGCCTACATTTAATGTATACTATCGTCTACTTCGAATGGGGGCATTTCTCTCCATTGCATTCAAATTATTATTAATAGCCGATATTTAAGGGGGTAATTTGGTGGACATTTTAATAATTTTTTATAATTTTTGGGTTCAAATGACAACTTTGATACTAATTCCAAATCAAAGGATAGGTGTCAAAATTTCGAAAAATATAAACATATGCTGAGAAATATGTATAAAGCATTTTTAAACATATTTTATTCTGTCCATGACACTCTATTTTTTATAGCATAGGTGTTACTAAAAACGATGATTGTCCAAAATACGACGTGAGGCGCAAAAAAATTTCTATTTAGCCCACATTTAATGTATACAATCGTCTACTTCGACCGAGGACATTCCTCTACATTACGTACAAATTATTATTAATAGCCGATTTTAAGCGGATAATTTAGTGGACACTTTAATAATTTTTTATAGTTTTTGGGTTCAAATGACAACTTTGATAGTAATTCCAATCAAAGGATAGGTGTCAAAATTTCAAAAAATATATACATATGCTGAGAAATATGTATAAAGCATTTTTTTAAAATGTTTTATTCGGTCCATGTCACTCTATTTATTATAGCATAGGTGTCGCTAAAATCGATGATGGTCTAAAATACGATATGAGGCGAAAAACAATTTCTATATAGCCTACACGTGATGTATACTATCGTCTACTTTGACTGGGGGCATTCCTCTCCATAGCATATAATACAAATTATTATTAATAGCTGGTTTTAAGGGGATAATTTGGTGGACATTTTAATAATTTTTTATAGTTTTTGGGTTCAAATGACAATTTTGATAGTAATTCCAAATCAAAGGATAGGTGTCAAAATTTCGAAAAATATATACATATGCTGAGAAATATGTCTAAAGCATTTTATTCTGTCCATGTCATTCTATTTATTATAGCACAGGTGTCGCAAAAATCGATGATGGTCTAAAATACGATATGAGGCGCAAAACAATTTCTATATAGCCTACATTTAATGTATACTATCGTCTACTTTGACTGGGGGCATTCCTCTCCATAGCATACAATACAAATTATTATTAATAGCCGTTTTTAAGGGGATAATTTGGTGGAAATTTTAATAATTTTTTATAATTTTTGGGTTAAAATGAAAACTTTGATACTAATTCCAAATCAAAGGATAGGTGTCAAAATTTCGAAAAATATATACATAGGCTGAGAAATATGTATAAAGCGTTTTTTAAAATTATTTTATTCTGTCCATGCCACTCTATTTATTATAGCACATTTGTTGCTAAAATCAATGATGGTCTAAAATACGATTTGAGGCGCAAAACAATTTCTATCTAGCCTACATTTAATGTATACTATCGTCTACTTCGACTGGGCGCATTCCTTCCCATTGAATTCCAATTATTATTAATAGCTGATATTTAAGGGGATAATATGGTGGACATTTTAATAATTTTTTATAATTTTGGGGTTCAAATGACAACTTTGATACTAATTCCAAATCAAAGGATAGGTGTCAAAATTTCGAAAAATATATACATATGCTGAGAAATATGAATAAAGCATTTTTTAAGAAGATTTCATTCTGTCCATGTCACTCTATTTATTATGGCACAGGTGCCGCTAAAATCGATGATTGTCTAAAATACGATATGAGGCGCAAAACAATTTCTATATAGCCTACATTTAATGTATACTATCGTCTACTTCGACTGGGCGCATTCCTACCCATTGCTTTCAAATAATTATTAATAGCCTGTTTTAAAGGGATAATTTGGTGGACATTTTAATAATTTTTCATAATATTTGGGATCAAATAACAATATTGATACCAATACCAAATCAAAGGAAAGGTGTCAAAATTTCGAAAAATATATACATATGCTGAGAAATATGTATAGAGCATTTTTTTTAAATGTTTTATTCGGTCCATGTCACTCTATTTATTATAGCACAGGTGTCGCTAAAATCGATGATGGTCTAAAATACGATATGAGGCGCAAAACAATTTTTATATAGCCTACACTTAATGTATACTATCGTCTACTTCGATTGGGGGCATTCTTCTCCATTGCATACAAATTATTATTCATAGCCGGTTTTAAGGGGATAATTTGGTGGACACTTTAATAATTTTTTATAATATTTGGGTTCAAATGACAACTTTGATACTAATTCCAAATCAAAGGATAGGTGTCAAAATTTCGAAAAATATATACATATGCTGAGAAATATGTATAAAGCATTTTTTAAAAAGATTTTATTCAGTCCATGTCTATTTATTATCGCACAGGTATCGCTAAAATCGATGATGGTCAAAAATACGATTTTAGGCGCAAATCAATTTCTATATAGCCTACTTTTAATGTATACTATCGTCTACTTTGACTGGGGGCATTCCTCTACATAGCATACAATACAAATTATTATTAATAGCCGGTTTAAAGGGGATAATTTGGTGGACATTTTAATAATTTTTCATAATATTTGGGTTCAAATGAAAACTTTGATACTGATTCCAAATCAAAGGATAGGTGTCGAAATTTCAAATAATATATACATATGCTGAGAAATATTTATTAAGCATTTTTAAAAAAATTTTATTCTGTCCATGTCACTCTATTTGTTATAGCACAGGTGTCGCTAAAATCGATGATGGTCTAAAATACGATGTGAGGCGCAAAACAATTTCTATATAGCCTACATTTAATGTATACTATCGTCTACTTTGAGTGGGGGCATTCCTCTCCATTGCATTCAAATTATTATTAATAGCTGATATTTAAGGGGATAATATGGTGGACATTTTAATAATTTTTTATAATTTTTGGGTTCAAATGACAGCTTTGATACTAATTCCAAACCAAAGGATAGGTGTCAAAATTTCGAAAAATATATACATATGCTGAGAAATATGTATAAAGCATTTTTTAAGAACATTTCATTCTGTGCATGTCACTCTATTTATTATGGCACAAGTGCCGCTAAAATCGATGATTGTCTAAAATACGATATGAGGCGCAAAACAATTTCTATATAGCCTACATTTAATGTATACTATCGTCTACTTTGACTGGGCGCATTCCTCCCCATTGCTTTAAAATAATTATTAATAGCCTGTTTTAAAGGGATAATTTGGTGGACATTTTAATAATTTTTCATAATATTTGGGTTCAAATGACAATATTGATACCAATACCAAATCAAAGGAAAGGTGTCAAAATTTCGAAAAATATATACATATGCTGAGAAATATGTATAGAGCATTTTTTTAAAATGTTTTATTCGGTCCATGTCACTCTATTTATTATAGCACAGGTATCGCTAAAATCGATGATGGTCTAAAATACGACATGAGGAGCAAAACAATTTCTATATAGCCTACACTTGATGTATACTATCGTCTACTTTGACTGGGGGCATTCCTCTCCATAGCATACAATACAAATTATTATTAATAGCTGGTTTTAAGGGGATAATTTGGTGGACATTTTAATATTTTTTTATAATATTTAGGTTCAAATGACAACTTTGATTCTAATTCCAAATCAAAGGATAGGTGTCAAAATTTCGAAAAATATATACATATGCTGAGAAATATGTATAAAGCATTTTTTAAAAATATTTTATTCAGTCCATGTCATTCTATTTATTATCGCACAGGTATCGCTAAAATCGATGATGGTCAAAAATACGATTTGAGACGCAAATCAATTTCTATATAGCCTACATTTAATGTATACTATCGTCTACTTTGACTGGGGGCATTCCTCTCCATAGCATACAATACAAATTATTATTAATGGCTGGTTTTAAGGGGATAATTTGGTGGACACTTTAATGATTTTTTATAATTTTTGGGTTCAAATGACAACTTTGATTCTAATTCCAAATCAAAATATAAGTGTCAAAATTTCGAAAAATATATACATAGGCTGAGAAATATGTATAAAGCGTTTTTTAAAATTATTTTATTCTGTCCATGTCACTCTATTTATAATAGCACATTTGTTGCTAAAATCGATGGTGGTCTAAAATACGATTTGAGGCGCAAAACAATTTCTATATAGCCTACATTTAATGTATACTATCGTCTAATTCGACTATGCGCATTCCTCCCCATTGCATTCCAATTATTATTAATAGCCGATATTTTAGGGGATAATTTGGTGGACACTTTAATAATTTTTTATAATTTTTGGGCTCAATTGACAACTTTGATACTAATTCCAAATCAAAGGATAGGTGTCAAAATTTCAAAAAATATATACATATGCTGAGAAATATGTATAAAGCATTTTTTAAAAATATTTTATTCTGTCCATGTTATTCTATTTATTATAGCACAGGTGTCGTTAAAATCGATAATGGTCTAAAATACGATATGAGTCGCAAAACAATTTCTATATAGCCTACATTTAATGTATACTATCGTCTACTTCGATTGGGGGCATTCCTCTCCTTTGCATTCAAATTATTATTAATAGCCGATATTTAAGGGGATAATTTGGTGGACACTTTAATAATTTTTTATAATTTTTGGGTTAAAATGAAAACTTTGATACTAATTCCAAATCAAAGGATAGGTGTCAAAATTTCGAAAAATATATACATAGGCTGAGAAATATGTATAAAGCGTTTTTTAAAATTATTTTATTCTGTCCATGCCACTCTATTTATTATAGCACATTTGTTGCTAAAATCAATGATGGTCTAAAATACGATTTGAGGCGCAAAACAATTTCTATCTAGCCTACATTTAATGTATACTATCGTCTACTTCGACTGGGCGCATTCCTTCCCATTGAATTCCAATTATTATTAATAGCTGATATTTAAGGGGATAATATGGTGGACATTTTAATAATTTTTTATAATTTTGGGGTTCAAATGACAACTTTGATACTAATTCGAAATCAAAGGATAGGTGTCAAAATTTCGAAAAATATATACATATGCTGAGAAATATGAATAAAGCATTTTTTAAGAAGATTTCATTCTGTCCATGTCACTCTATTTATTATGGCACAGGTGCCGCTAAAATCGATGATTGTCTAAAATACGATATGAGTCGCAAAACAATATCTATATAGCCTACATTTAATGTATACTATCGTCTACTTCGACTGGGCGCATTCCTACCCATTGCTTTCAAATAATTATTAATAGCCTGTTTTAAAGGGATAATTTGGTGGACATTTTAATAATTTTTCATAATATTTGGGATCAAATAACAATATTGATACCAATACCAAATCAAAGGAAAGGTGTCAAAATTTCGAAAAATATATACATATGCTGAGAAATATGTATAGAGCATTTTTTTAAAATGTTTTATTCGGTCCATGTCACTCTATTTATTATAGCACAGGTGTCGCTAAAATCGATGATGGTCTAAAATACGATATGAGGCGCAAAACAATTTTTATATAGCCTACACTTAATGTATACTATCGTCTACTTCGATTGGGGGCATTCTTCTCCATTGCATACAAAATATTATTCATAGCCGGTTTTAAGGGGATAATTTGGTGGACACTTTAATAATTTTTTTATAATATTTGGGTTCAAATGACAACTTTGATACTAATTCCAAATCAAAGGATAGGTGTCAAAATTTCGAAAAATATATACATATGCTGAGAAATATGTATAAAGCATTTTTTAAAAAGATTTTATTCAGTCCATGTCTATTTATTATCGCACAGGTATCGCTAAAATCAATGATGGTCAAAAATACGATTTTAGGCGCAAATCAATTTCTATATAGCCTACTTTTAATGTATACTATCGTCTACTTTGACTGGGCGCATTCCTCCCCATTGCTTTAAAATAATTATTAATAGCCTGTTTTAAAGGGATAATTTGGTGGACATTTTAATAATTTTTCATAATATTTGGGTTCAAATGACAATATTGATACCAATACCAAATCAAAGGAAAGGTGTCAAAATTTCGAAAAATATATACATATGCTGAGAAATATGTATAGAGCATTTTTTTAAAATGTTTTATTCGGTCCATGTCACTCTATTTATTATAGCACAGGTATCGCTAAAATCGATGATGGTCTAAAATACGACATGAGGAGCAAAACAATTTCTATATAGCCTACACTTGATGTATACTATCGTCTACTTTGACTGGGGGCATTCCTCTCCATAGCATACAATACAAATTATTATTAATAGCTGGTTTTAAGGGGATAATTTGGTGGACATTTTAATAATTTTTTATAATATTTAGGTTCAAATGACAACTTTGATTCTAATTCCAAATCAAAGGATAGGTGTCAAAATTTCGAAAAATATATACATATGCTGAGAAATATGTATAAAGCATTTTTTAAAAATATTTTATTCAGTCCATGTCATTCTATTTATTATCGCACAGGTATCGCTAAAATCGATGATGGTCAAAAATACGATTTGAGACGCAAATCAATTTCTATATAGCCTACATTTAATGTATACTATCGTCTACTTTGACTGGGGGCATTCCTCTCCATAGCATACAATACAAATTATTATTAATGGCTGGTTTTAAGGGGATAATTTGGTGGACACTTTAATGATTTTTTATAATTTTTGGGTTCAAATGACAACTTTGATTCTAATTCCAAATCAAAATATAAGTGTCAAAATTTCGAAAAATATATACATAGGCTGAGAAATATGTATAAAGCGTTTTTTAAAATTATTTTATTCTGTCCATGTCACTCTATTTATAATAGCACATTTGTTGCTAAAATCGATGGTGGTCTAAAATACGATTTGAGGCGCAAAACAATTTCTATATAGCCTACATTTAATGTATACTATCGTCTAATTCGACTATGCGCATTCCTCCCCATTGCATTCCAATTATTATTAATAGCCGATATTTTAGGGGATAATTTGGTGGACACTTTAATAATTTTTTATAATTTTTGGGCTCAATTGACAACTTTGATACTAATTCCAAATCAAAGGATAGGTGTCAAAATTTCAAAAAATATATACATATGCTGAGAAATATGTATAAAGCATTTTTTAAAAATATTTTATTCTGTCCATGTTATTCTATTTATTATAGCACAGGTGTCGTTAAAATCGATAATGGTCTAAAATACGATATGAGTCGCAAAACAATTTCTATATAGCCTACATTTAATGTATACTATCGTCTACTTCGACTGGGCGCATTCCTTCCCATTGAATTCCAATTATTATTAATAGCTGATATTTAAGGGGATAATATGGTGGACATTTTAATAATTTTTTTTAATTTTGGGGTTCAAATGACAACTTTGATACTAATTCCAAATCAAAGGATAGGTGTCAAATTTTCGAAAAATATATACATAGGCTGAGAAATATGTATAAAGCGTTTTTTAAAATTATTTTATTCTGTCCATGTCACTCTATTTATTATGGCACAGGTGCCGCTAAAATCGATGATTGTCTAAAATACGATATGAGTCGCAAAACAATTTCTATATAGCCTACATTTAATGTATACTATCGTCTACTTCGACTGGGCGCATTCCTACCCATTGCTTTCAAATAATTATTAATAGCCTGTTTTAAAGGGATAATTTGGTGGACATTTTAATAATTTTTCATAATATTTGGGATCAAATAACAATATTGATACCAATACCAAATCAAAGGAAAGGTGTCAAAATTTCGAAAAATATATACATATGCTGAGAAATATGTATAGAGCATTTTTTTAAAATGTTTTATTCGGTCCATGTCACTCTATTTATTATAAAACAGGTGTCGCTAAAATCGATGATGGTCTAAAATACGATATGAGTCGCAAAACAATTTCTATATAGCCTACATTTAATGTATACTATCGTCTACTTCGATTGGGGGCATTCCTCTCCTTTGCATTCAAATTATTATTAATAGCCGATATTTAAGGGGATAATTTGGTGGACACTTTAATAATTTTTTATAATTTTTGGGTTCAAATGACAACTTTGATACTAATTCCAAATCAAAGGATAGGTGTCAAATTTTCGAAAAATATATACGTATGCTGAGAAATATGTATAAAGCATTTTTTAAAAAGATTTTATTCTGTCCATGTCATTCTATTCATATTTATTATAGCACAGGTGTCGCTAAAATCGATTATGGTCCAAAATACGATATGAGGCGCAAAACAATTTCTATATAGCCTACATTTAATGTAGTATAATGTAGTATATTAATGTAGTATACAATGTAGTATCGTCTAATTTGACTGGGGGCATTTCTCTCCATTACATTCAAATAATTATTAATAGCCGGTTTTAAAGGGATAATTTGGTGGACATTTTAATAATTTTTCATAATATTTGGGTTCAAATGACAATATTGATTCCAATACCAAATCAAAGGAAAGGTGTCAAAATTTCGAAAAATATATACATACGCTTTGAAATATGCATAAAGCATTTTTTTCAAATGTTTTATTCGGTCCATGTCACTCTATTTATTATAGCACAGGTGTCGCTAAGATCGATGATGGTCTAAAATACGATATGAGGCGCTAAACAATTTCTATATAGCCTACACTTAATATATACTATCTTCTACTTCGATTGGGGGCATTCCTCTCCATTGCATACAAATTATTATTAATAGCCGGCTTTAAGGGGATAATTTGGTGGACATTTTAATAATTTTTTATAGTTTTTGGGTTCAATTAACAACTTTGATACTAATTCCATTTCAAAGGATAGGTGTCAAAATTTCAAAAAATATATACATATGCTGAGAAATATGTATAAAGCATTTCTTAAGAAGATTTCATTCTGTCCATGTCACTCTATTTATTATAGCACAGGTAACGCTAAATTCGATGATTGTCTAAAATACGATGTGAGGCGCAAAACAATTTCTATATAGCCTTCATTTAATGTATACTATCATCTACGTCGACTGGGGGCAATTCTCTCCATTGCATTCAAAGTATTATTAATAGCCGGTATTAAGGGAATAATGTTGTGGGCAATTTAATAATTTTTTATAATATTAGGGTTCATATGACATTTTTGATACTAATTCCAAATCAAAGGATAGGTGTCAAAATTTCGAAAAATATATACATATGCTGAGAAATATGTATAAAGCATTTTCTAAAAATATTTTATTCTGTCCATGACACTCTATTTTCTATAGTATAGGTGTCACTAAAATCGATGATGGTCTAAAATACGATGTGAGGCGCAAAACAATTTCTATATAGCCTACATTTAATGTATACTATCGTCTACATTGACTGGGGGCATTCCTCTCAATAGCATACAATACAAATTATTATTAATAGCCGGTTTTAAGGGGATAATTTGGTGGAAATTTTAATAATTTTTTATAATTTTTGGGTACAAATGAGAACTTTGATACTAATTCCAAATCAAAGGATAGGTGTCGAAATTTCAAAAAATATATACATATGCTGAGAAATATTTAATAAGCATTTTTTAAAAAAATTTTATTCTGTCCATGTCACTCTATTTGTTATAGCACAGGTGTCGCTAAAATTGATGATGGTCTAAAATACGATTTGAGGTGCAAAACAATTTCTATATAGCCTACATTTAATGTATACTATCGTCTACTTCGACTGGGGGCATTCCTCTCCATTGCATTCAAATTATTATTAATAGCCGATATTTATGGGGATAATTTGGTGGACACTTTAATAATTTTTTATAATTTTTGGGTTCATATGACAACTTTGACACTAATTCCAAATCAAAGGATAGATGTCAAATTTTCGAAAAATATATACATATGCTGAGAAATATGTATAAAGCTTTTTTTAAAAAGATTTTATTCTGTCCATGTCATTCTATTTATTATAGCACAGGTGTCGCTAAAATCGATAATGGTCTAAAATACGATCTGAGGCGCAAAACAATTTCTATATAGCCTACATTTAATGTATACTATCGTCTACTTCGACAGAGGACATTCCTCTACATTACATACAAATTATTATTAATAGCCGATTTTAAGCGGATAATTTGGTGGATATTTTAATAATTTTTTATAGTTTTTGGGTTCAAATGACAACTTTGATACTATTTCCAAATCAAAGGATTGGTGTCAAAATTTCAAAAAATATATACATATTTTGGGAATTATTTATTAAGCATTTTTTAAAAAAATTTTATTCTGTCCATGTCACTCTATTTGTTATTGGGGGCATTCCTCTCCATTGCATACAAATTATTATTAATAGCCGGTTTTAAAGGGATAATTTGGTGGACATTTTAATAATTTTTCATAATATTTGGGTTCAAATGACAATATTGATACCAATACCAAATCAAAGGAAAGGTGTCAAAATTTCGAAAAATATATACATATGCTGAGAAATATGTATAGAGCATTTTTTTTAAATGTTTTATTCTGTCCATGTCACTCTATTTGTTATAGCACAGGTGTCGCTAAAATCGATGATGGTCTAAAATACGATGTGAGGCGCAAAACAATTTCTATATAGCCTACATTTAATGTATACTATCGTCTACTTCGACTGGGGGCATTCCTTTCCATTGCATTCAAATTATTATTAATAGCCGATATTTAAGGGGATAATTTGGTGGACATTTTAATAATTTTTTATAATTTTTGGGTTCAAATGACAACTTTGATACTAATTCCAAATCAAAGATTAGGTGTCAAATTTTAGAAAAATATATACATATGCTGATAAATATGTATAAAGCATTTTTTAAAAAGATTTTATTCTGTCCATGTCATTCTATTTATTATAGCACAGGTGTCGCTAAAATCGATAATGGTCTAAAATACGATATGAGTCGCAAAACAATTTCTATATAGCCTTCATTTAATGTATACTATCGTCTCTTTTGACTGGAGGCATTCCTCTCCATTACATTCAAATAATTATTAATAGCCGGTTTTAAAGGGATAATTTGGTGGACATTTTAATAATTTTTCATAATATTTGGGTTCAAATGACAATATTGATTCCAATACCAAATCAAAGGAAAGGTGTCAAAATTTCGAAAAATATATACATATGCTGAGAAATATGTATAAAGCATTTTTTTAAAATGTTTTATTCGGTCCATGTCATTCTATTTATTATAGCACAGGTGTCGCTAAAATCGATGATGGTCTAAAATACGATGTGAGGCGCAAAACAATTTCTATATAGCCTACATTTAATGTATACTATCGTCTACTTCGACTGGGCGCATTCCTCCCCATTGCTTTCAAATAATTATTAATAGCCTGTTTTAAAGGGATAATTTGGTGGACATTTTAATAATTTTTCATAATATTTGGGTTCAAATGACAATATTGATACCAATACCAAATCAAAGGAAAGGTGTCAAAATTTCGAAAAATATATACATATGCTGAGAAATATGTATAGAGCATTTTTTTAAAATGTTTTATTTGGTCCATGTCACTCTATTTATTATAGCACAGGTATCGCTAAAATCGATGATGGTCTAAAATACGACATGAGGAGCAAAACAATTTCTATATAGCCTACACTTGATGTATACTATCGTCTACTTTGACTGGGGGCATTCCTCTCCATAGCATACAATACAAATTATTAATAATAGCTGGTTTTGAGGGGATATTTTGGTGGACATTTTAATAATTTTTCATAATATTTGGGTTCAAATGACAATATTGATACCAATACCAAATCAAAGGAAAGGTGTCAAAATTTCGAAAAATATATACATATGCTGAGAAATATGTATAGAGCATTTTTTTAAAATGTTTTATTCTGTCCATGTCACTCTATTTGTTATAGCACAGGTGTCGCTAAAATCGATGATGGTCTAAAATACGATGTGAGGCGCAAAACAATTTCTATATAGCCTACATTTAATGTATACTATCGTCTACTTCGACTGGGGGCATTCCTTTCCATTGCATTCAAATTATTATTAATAGCCGATATTTAAGGGGATAATTTGGTGGACATTTTAATAATTTTTTATAATTTTTGGGTTCAAATGACAACTTTGATACTAATTCCAAATCAAAGATTAGGTGTCAAATTTTAGAAAAATATATACATATGCTGATAAATATGTATAAAGCATTTTTTAAAAAGATTTTATTCTGTCCATGTCATTCTATTTATTATAGCACAGGTGTCGCTAAAATCGATGATGGTCTAAAATACGATGTGAGGCGCAAAACAATTTCTATATAGCCTACATTTAATGTATACTATCGTCTTCTTCGACTGGGCGCATTCCTCCCCATTGCTTTCAAATAATTATTAATAGCCTGTTTTAAAGGGATAATTTGGTGGACATTTTAATAATTTTTCATAATATTTGGGTTCAAATGACAATATTGATACCAATACCAAATCAAAGGAAAGGTGTCAAAATTTCGAAAAATATATACATATGCTGAGAAATATGTATAGAGCATTTTTTTAAAATGTTTTATTTGGTCCATGTCACTCTATTTATTATAGCACAGGTATCGCTAAAATCGATGATGGTCTAAAATACGACATGAGGAGCAAAACAATTTCTATATAGCCTACACTTGATGTATACTATCGTCTACTTTGACTGGGGGCATTCCTCTCCATAGCATACAATACAAATTATTAATAATAGCTGGTTTTGAGGGGATATTTTGGTGGACATTTTAATAATTTTTTATAATATTTAGGTTCAAATGACAACTTTGTTTCTAATTCCAAATCAAAGGATAGGTGTCAAAATTTCGAAAAATATATACATATGCTGAGAAATATGTATAAAGCATTTTTCAAAAAGATTTTATTCAGTCCATGTCATTCTATTTATTATCGCACAGGTATCGCTAAAATCGATGATGGTCAAAAATACGATTTGAGACGCAAATCAATTTCTATATAGCCTACATTTAATGTATACTATCGTCTACTTTGACTGGGGGCATTCTTCTACATAGCATACAATACAAATTATTATTA
Source organism: Parasteatoda lunata (assembly GCA_949128135.1). Lineage (NCBI taxonomy): Eukaryota > Metazoa > Arthropoda > Arachnida > Araneae > Theridiidae > Parasteatoda > Parasteatoda lunata. The sequence continues at coordinate 118,318,045 of OX421972.1, read as the reverse complement.
ATAGCCGGTTTTAAGGGGATAATTTGGTGGACATTTTAATAATATTTTATAGTTTTTGGGTTCAAATGACAACTTTGATACTAATTCCAAATCAAAGGATAGGTGTCAAAATTTCAAAAAATATATACATATGCTGAGAAATATGTATAAAGCATTTTTTAAAAATATTTTATTGTGTCCATGTCACTCTATTTGTTATAGCACAGGTGTCGCTAAAATCGATGATGGTCTAAAATACGATATGAGTCGCAAAACAATTTCTATATAGGCTACATTTAATGTATACTATCGTCTACTTTGACTGGGGGCATTCCTCTCCATAGCATACAATACAAATTATTATTAATGGCTGGTTTTAAGGGGATAATTTGGTGGACACTTTAATGATTTTTTATAATTTTTGGGTTCAAATGACAACTTTGATTCTAATTCCAAATCAAAATATAGGTGTCAAAATTTCGAAAAATATATACATAGGCTGCGAAATAAGTATAAAGCGTTTTTTAAAATTATTTTATTCTGTCCATGTCACTCTATTTATAATAGCACATTTGTTGATAAAATCGATGGTGGTCTAAAATACGATTTGAGGCTCAAAACAATTTCTATATAGCCTACAATTATTGTATACTATCGTCTACTTAGATTGGGAGCATTTCTCTCCTTTGCATTCAAATAATTATTAATAGCCTGTTTTAAAGGGATAATTTGGTGGACATTTTAATAATTTTTTATAATATTTGGGTTCAAATGACAATATTGATACCAATACCAAATCAAAGGAAAGGTGTCAAAATTTCGAAAAATATATACATATAATGAGAAATATGTATAAAGCATTTTTTTTTAAATGTTTTATTCGGTCCATGTCACTCTATTTATTATAGCACAGTTGTCGCTAAAATCGATGATGGTCTAAAATACGATGTGAGGCGCAAAACAATTTCTATATAGCCTACATTTAATGTATACTATCGTCTACTTTGACTGCGGGCATTCCTCTCCATAGCATACAATACAATTTGTTATTAATAGCCGGTTTTAAGGGGATAATTTGGAGGACATTTTAATAATTTTTTATAGTTTTTGGGTTAAATTGACAATTTTGATACTAATTCCAAATCAAAGGATAGGTGTCAAAATTTCAAAAAATATATACATATGCTGAGAAATTTTTATAAAGCATTTTTTAAAAAAATTTTATTCCGTCCATGTCACTCTATTTGTTATAGCATAGTTGTCGCTAAAATCGATGATGGTCTAAAATACGATTTGAGTCGCAAAACAATTTCTATATAGCCTACATTTAATGTATACTATCGTCTAATTCGACTGGGGGCATTCCTCTCCATTCCATTCCAATTATTATTAATAGCCGATATTAAAGGGGATAATTTGGTGGACACTTCAATAATTTTTTATAATTTTTGGGTTCAAATGACAACTTTGTTTCTAATTCCAAATCAAAGGATAGGTGTCAAAATTTCGAAAAATATATACATATGCTGAGAAATATGTATAAAGCATTTTTCAAAAAGATTTTATTCAGTCCATGTCATTCTATTTATTATCGCACAGGTATCGCTAAAATCGATGATGGTCAAAAATACGATTTGAGACGCAAATCAATTTCTATATAGCCTACATTTAATGTATACTATCGTCTACTTTGACTGGGGGCATTCTTCTACATAGCATACAATACAAATTATTATTAATAGCCGGTTTTAAGGGGATAATTTGGTGGACATTTTAATAATATTTTATAGTTTTTGGGTTCAAATGACAACTTTGATACTAATTCCAAATCAAAGGATAGGTGTCAAAATTTCAAAAAATATATACATATGCTGAGAAATATGTATAAAGCATTTTTTAAAAATATTTTATTGTGTCCATGTCACTCTATTTGTTATAGCACAGGTGTCGCTAAAATCGATGATGGTCTAAAATACGATATGAGTCGCAAAACAATTTCTATATAGGCTACATTTAATGTATACTATCGTCTACTTTGACTGGGGGCATTCCTCTCCATAGCATACAATACAAATTATTATTAATGGCTGGTTTTAAGGGGATAATTTGGTGGACACTTTAATGATTTTTTATAATTTTTGGGTTCAAATGACAACTTTGATTCTAATTCCAAATCAAAATATAGGCGTCAAAATTTCGAAAAATATATACATAGGCTGCGAAATATGTATAAAGCGTTTTTTAAAATTATTTTATTCTGTCCATGTCACTCTATTTATAATAGCACATTTGTTGATAAAATCGATGGTGGTCTAAAATACGATTTGAGGCTCAAAACAATTTCTATATAGCCTACAATTATTGTATACTATCGTCTACTTAGATTGGGAGCATTTCTCTCCTTTGCATTCAAATAATTATTAATAGCCTGTTTTAAAGGGATAATTTGGTGGACATTTTAATAATTTTTTATAATATTTGGGTTCAAATGACAATATTGATACCAATACCAAATCAAAGGAAAGGTGTCAAAATTTCGAAAAATATATACATATAATGAGAAATATGTATAAAGCATTTTTTTTTAAATGTTTTATTCGGTCCATGTCACTCTATTTATTATAGCACAGTTGTCGCTAAAATCGATGATGGTCTAAAATACGATGTGAGGCGCAAAACAATTTCTATATAGCCTACATTTAATGTATACTATCGTCTACTTTGACTGCGGGCATTCCTCTCCATAGCATACAATACAATTTGTTATTAATAGCCGGTTTTAAGGGGATAATTTGGAGGACATTTTAATAATTTTTTATAGTTTTTGGGTTAAATTGACAATTTTGATACTAATTCCAAATCAAAGGATAGGTGTCAAAATTTCAAAAAATATATACATATGCTGAGAAATTTTTATAAAGCATTTTTTAAAAAAATTTTATTCTGTCCATGTCACTCTATTTGTTATAGCACAGTTGTCGCTAAAATCGATGATGGTCTAAAATACGATTTGAGTCGCAAAACAATTTCTATATAGCCTACATTTAATGTATACTATCGTCTAATTCGACTGGGGGCATTCCTCTCCATTCCATTCCAATTATTATTAATAGCCGATATTAAAGGGGATAATTTGGTGGACACTTCAATAATTTTTTATAATTTTTGGGTTCAAATGACAACTTTGATACTATTTCCAAATCAAAGGATTGGTGTCAAAATTTCAAAAAATATATACATATGCTGAGAAATATGTATAATGCATTTTTTAAAAAGATTTTATTCTGTCCATGTCATTCTATTTATTATAGCACAGGTGTCGCTAAAATCGAGAATGGTCTAAAATACGATATGAGGCGCAAAACAATTTCTATATAGCCTACGTTTAATGTATACTATCGTCTACTATGACTGGGGGCATTTCTCTCCATTGCATTCAAATAATTATTTATAGCCGGTTTTAAAGGGATAATTTGGTGGACATTTTAACAATTTTTCATAATATTGGGTTCTAATGACAATATTGATACTAATACCAAATCAAAGGATAGGTGTCAAAATTTCAAAAAAAAATATTATATGCTTAGAAATATGTATAAAGCATTTTTTAAAAAGATTTTATTCTGTCCATGTCATTCTATTTATTATAGCTCAGGTGTCGCTAAAATCGATGATTGTCTAAAATACGATATGAGGCGCAAAACAATTTCTATATAGCCTACACTTAATGTATACTATCGTCTACTTCGATTGGGGGTATTCCTCTCCATTGCATACAAATTATTAATAGCCGGTTTTAAGGGGATAATTTGGCGGACAACTTAATAATTTTTTATAATATTTGGGTTCAAATGACAACTTTGATACTAATTCCAAATCAAAGGATAGGTGTCAAAATTGCGAAAAATATATACATATGCTGAGAAATATGTATAAAGCATTTTTTTAAAATATTTTATTCTGTCCATTAAAAAACGACAGTGTGTCTAATAATTTGGTCTAATTATTATAATATACTCATATAATATCTGATATAATAAATTTTCAATATTTATATAATATATCGTCTAAATCATATTATCGTCAAATATATATTATATATCGTCTAACATAACCCATTAATACACAAATGTAAACAAGTGCAAGCTAGTTTCAGTCTCGTAAAAACAGTAAAGCTGTGTAGTATCACCTGATAATTAAGATTTTACATAGGATCTTATAGTCCGTCGAATAATTCTACCAGGGCTGTAGTATCTGGTTAAAAGAGAAAAGAAAAACTTATAAGGGAGGGTATGATTTTTTCAAGTAGAGTTTTATAAAACTAACTTCAGAACTTTTATAAAATTAAAAGGTTTTCTTTATCGTTATTATCAGAAATGGATGTTTATCAATGATCCGATTATCGCAAATGCTACTCGTCACGATTCTAACAAAACTGATCTTAAGAATGCTCAGATATTAAACGCATGATCCTATTTATAGATCGCGCGTGTTAAGCTGATCACGTGATGGGTTGTCTGCCTTAATGAGGCTACTGTATTTCTTGATTTCAAGTGATAACTGCTATGTGAATAGAAAAAAACAAAATGTTATGTGTCATCGATAAAACAGATAATTTAAGACTTATTCCTTTCGTTTATATAAAATTGATTAAAATATATATATTTCATTATACCTAGTAGGCTTATTTACAGTTCCTGGCAAAATTATTAGATGCACTATAATATTTTATACAAACTCTTAATTATAAGGTGATACCATACAGCCTTGTTTTTACGAGACTGAAATCTGTTAGCTCTTGTTTACGGTTGTGTATCAATTGGTTAACATTGTACGTTAAAAATAAATACAAATAGGACGTATATAAAAAATCTCTTGAATAAAAATCCTCCTCCTAAATTTAAATATAGAAGTATTGTATGGTATAAACTCGTGCAAATTGTGTCATTATAAAAAAACAGTGCGTCGAATAATTTGGTCTAATTATTATACTATACTAATAAAATACATGATATAATAAATATTCTATAATTATGTAATATATCGTCTAATTCATCCAATTGAATTTATATTATATATCGTTTAATTTAACCAACTGGTACAAGAACGTAAATTAGTACAAACCGGTTTTATATGCAATACTTTTATACAATATTTTAAACATTCACTTAATGAGATTTTATATATACTTCTTGTTTGTATTTATAGTTGAGCTATTGTGGAGTTGGGAGAGAGTGATATCCTGATTGTGGTTTGGAAATTCAGACATCTGGGAGTTTTGTTAAACGTCGATTTTTTAAAATAATGCTTTTTTCTTTACGACATTTAACAAATTAAATTTATAAGTAAAACGCGAAACGTTACCGTTTTTTCGAAGAAAAAACTTGTTAATTTTTCTTCGTGATTATTTTTGAAACGACTGAGGATTATCAGGCATATGTATTTTCTTTTTAAACAGGTATTTTTAATACCTGTATGATGCACGCTCTCTCTCCCAACAAATAAAAAGCCTTTTCGAAAGATTTTCAAATGTTTAATAACAATTTTTAGAAGATTTTCTTTTTTAAATATTTCAATCGAAAAAAAAATTAAACTGTAGGAAATTGCAAAATGCTAAGTTATCTGTGTTTAAAATTTTGGTATCCAAAAGGTTTTCCGAAAACTCCTAGAGTTCTCTAGAACAGTTACAGGAACTCTGAATGACAGAATTTTTTTAAAACTGTAATAATAATAACTAGATAAAAAAAGTCTTTATTATTTAAATATTGCTTACACAGACCGGCTATTTTACGACCACCAGATTCGAACTCACTTTCTCTAGCTCTTCAACCAGCAGTTTTGCTGCGCCTTAACCGACTATGCTACCGGAGCGCCAATACATTTTACAGTATAGTATAGAACTTCTGTTTTAAAATATATTTAAGAAAAAGTGCACCCCATTTTCAAGTTAATTTAATTTACATTTAACTAAAGGCTTAAGAATGTATACTTTCCAAGAAATATATTTGAAACTTAAACCTTAAATATCATTTTGATAACAACAATATTCTTTTAATAGCCCGTCAGTTCCATTAGAGCATGGGTAGTCATGTCACATAAATGACGACTTCCTAATTAACGACATGAGTTCTTTACACTACTACACACCCCTTGAAAGTTACACCTGAACTGAAATACTGATCTCTGACAACACTTTTTTTATGTTTTTATTTTAACGTACCGTTTTCTCGAAGTCAAAAATTATTAATTTTTCTTTTTTTTATTATTTGTTTTAGATGTTTCTCAATATTTTAACGTAAATAAAGTGTTCTCTATAAAATAATTATTTTTATTCCTTTGGAAAACAGCGAATAACAGCAAAAAAATTGGTTAAATTTCGAATTTTTTTATTTATTTTCTTTATTTTATATTATTTTTAAACATCTTTTTCAATATTCTAATGTGAAAAAAGTGTTCTATATATAAAAGCAAGTATCTACTTTGTTAAAGTACAAATAATAGCAGAAAAACGGAGAATAATCGTCTCCGGAGGCACGCACACGTCACACCCCGTAACTCCTTTTAATATTAACCTGTAACTTTGAAACTCGGTCTGAAATTAGAGTTTAATAAACCGAAAATCGTGCAAACGAAAATTTTTATAAACAAAACAGGGGGCCCACAACGGGCCAAAATAGGTTTTGTTGACTAACCGGATTCCTGTTTGTCTACGATAGGTACTCTACCAGACATTCGTCTGGAGCTGTGACTATGACTATGGTAACGAGGTATGATTATTTCAAGTAGGGATGCAGGATTCCTCTTTAGGACTGGTTTCGGCAAAAGAAAAGGAGACCTCTTCATCGAAGCCACCCTCCCTAAAATGCCCTCTTCTTGTTTCCATAGCACCAGACTGCCGCAGACTTAGTGGCGGTCAGAGTACCTATCTTAGACAAACAGTCCTTAAGCCAAATACTTGCAGGTGCTGCGTGTGAAGCGTGTTGCGGTATCTTTCTTTGTAAAAGATGCTAATAATGGAAATGGAAATCAAGTATCTTTCTTTGTTAAAGATGGAAGGAAATGGCAAGGAACTGCATCGGCGGTACTCACATGTCAAAACTACGGTACTCCCTTTAATATTCAAACTCGGCCCGACAATATGGTTCAATGTAAAGAACCAAAAAAAATTTTCATTGACCAGTTAGGGAAACCACATTGAGCTAAAAACCTTTTTACTTGATTAACCGGGAGAGTGTTTCTTAAGCTAAATATTCTTCGATACTCAGTGTACAGCGTGGCCTGGTTGTTAGGGCTTTGCGCGAATTAGATTCGTAAGACTGGGGGACCTGGGTTCGAATACCAGAGGTGGTAAAAGTTTTAATTTTTTTTTTGTTTATTTTATTTTATCATCATTTTTTAAATATATATATATATATTATTTTTTCAATATAATTTAATTTGTGTATTTATTTTATTAATGTAATGCGGAATATTGACATCAAATTTCATTATTTTAACTCTAATAAAGGTACTATATACACACATAGTAACCAATAGGGCCTCATTATGAGCTCCCCATTATTCCTATAATTATTTCCTCTGGTTGGGTACACTAATACAATGTAATATAATAACTGGTGAAATTTAAATATTATGGTTCAATATTAAGGGGAGATAGAGGGCCATTGCGTAAGACAGAATATTGACTTCGAATTTTTTCATTTTAAAGCTTTTAACACATTATTATATGTATACATATATAGTGACCTATAGGGCCAACTTGTACCCCCTAATAAGCCTATAATTATTTCCTCTGGTTGCGACACTAATACCCGTTAATATAATACCTGGTCAAATTTGAATATTATGGTACAATATTAAGGGGGAATATAGAACCATATAGTAAGACCGAATATTGACTTTGAATTCCCTCATTTTAACGCAAATAATGTGAAGATAGTGGGTTCAGGTTTGAACAAAAGAGAGTGGATTATAAAAATTGATCAAGTGATAGTAGGTTCAGGCACCGATTAAAGGAGAGTGGGTTCGAGTACCGTTGTAAATATATTGGGTTCAAGTTTTAAATAAAAGAGAGAAGATTATTAAAATTTGATCAAATGATGTTTTGGTCAAGCACCGAAGAAAGAAGAGTGGGTTCGAGTACCAAATTAAAGATAGTTAGTTCAAGTTTTAAACGAAAGAGCTCGGATTATAAAAATTGAACCAATGATAGTGGGTTTAAGCACCGTCACCGATAAAAGGAGAGTTGGTTCAACAGTGGGCTCAAGTTTGAAACAGAAGAGAGGGGATTATAAAAATTGATCAACGGATAGTGGCTTAAAGCACTGATAAAAGGAGAGAGGGTTCGAGTACCAAATTAAAGATAGTAGGTTCAAGTTTCAAACAACATAGCTCGGATTATAAAAATTGAACAAATGTTCAAGCACCGATGTAAATATAGTGGGTTCAAGTTTTAAACAAAAGAGAAAAGATTATACAAATTAATCCAATGATTGTGGACTCAAGCACTGATGAAAGGAGAGTGGGCTCAAGCATCGAGACAAAGATAGTGGGTTCAAGTTTTATACAAATGACGAAAACTGATGAAATGATAGCGGATAGCGGGTTCAAGCCTCGATGAAACGAGAGTGAGTTCGAGTACCGATGTACAGATAGTAGGTTCAAGTTTGAAACAAAAGAGAGTGGATTATAAAAAATGATCAAATGATAGTGGGTTCAAGTACTGCTGATTGGTGATGGGGTTCGAGTACCGATGTAAAGATAGTGGGCTCAAGTTTTAAACAAAAGAGAGTGCATGAAAAAATTTGATCAAATTTTAGTGGGGTCAAGCACCGATGAAGGAAGTGTGGGCTTGAGTACCACATTATTGACAGTGGGTTCAAGTATTGAACAAAAGAGCTCGGATTATAAAATTTGAAAAAAGGATAGTGGGTTCAAGCACCGATGAAAGGACAGTTGGTTCCAGTACCGAGGTAAAGATAGTGGGTTCAAATATGAAACAAAAGAGAGTGGATTATAAAAATTGATCAACAGATAGTAGCTTCAAGCACTAATGAAAGGAGAGTGGGTTCCAAGTACCGATGTAAATACATTGGATTCACGTTTTAAATAAAAGAGAGTGGATTATAAAATTTGATCATATGATGCTTTGTTCAAGCACCGAAGAAAGAAGAGTGGATTCGAGTACCACATTAAAGATATTGGGATCAAGTTTTAAACAAACGAGCTCGGGTTATAAAAATTGATAAAGTGATAGTGGGTTCAAGCACCGATGAAAGAGGTGATGGTTCGAATATCTTAGTAAAGATAGTGGGTTCAAGTTTTAAACAAAAGAGAGTGGTTTATAAAAATTGATCCACTGATAGTAAGTTGAAGCACTGATGAATGGAGAGTGGTTCTAGTATCTGAGTAAATATATTGGGTTCAAGTTTTAAACAAAGGGTTAGTTCCATCAAAAAGTCCTCCATCAAGAAAAATTTCTCCCAATGCTAAGCCCATGAGTTCCCTTGTCTTCTGGATTTGGTTAAAAACTTAAAAATTACTGCGTTAGTTACATTACATTACAGAGCATTAGTATAGTCATGAATCCACAAAAAAAATGGGTCGACTGTTCTACGACGGTTTTAAAATAAAATAAAATATAGAGAATGTCCTCTGTGGTAGAAGAAACATAGGTTAGAGTCTCCTTGCCGTCAAGCTAACCATGGGATGTTTACGCGACTTTCCTCTTCATGCAACGGTAATGCCCGTTAGTTTCATCGAAAAAGTCCGGCAAAGGAGGCAAAATTTCTCACGATATTTGATCCAGGAGTTCCCTTCTCATCTGGATTGGGTTCAAAATTACAAGGCTACGGAGTTGAACATTAGTAGTCGTGAACCCTAAAATGGGGCAGGCTGTTCAATGACGGTTATAAAATAAAAAACATAGAAGAACATTGCAAAGAAAAATCCTGGGTAAAAGCGGGATTTGAACCCGCTACTTCCACTAATAGAATTAAATTATTTATTCTTATATCTGCTCTTTTTTTTTTTACATATGTTTACCATATAGTCTGCGGCGCACTGTTATCTTACCTTTTATAAAATTTGATTTCAAAAAAAAAAAAAAAAAAAAAAAAAAAAAAAAAAACACGCAGTGAACTGACCGACGGTTTCCAGCAGATCACCGAAGTCAAGCTTCACTAGCTGCTGTGAGTGTGCTGGTGGGTGACCACTTGATTCTGTCTGCGTTGAGTCCGACGGTGTGCGATTGGTCCTCTTTACAATGAACTATCGTAAAGTGCTCGACTTCGGGTGCAGGTCGTCGTTTTACCGAAGGGAGGGTGCCATCGCAGATGACCAAAATTGTGATAGCCAGGGGCGCCCATATGTTTGAATTTAGGGGAGGGGGGCTCATGAAAGAAAACGACAAATATCTTAATGAAAGGAAATTTTATCTATTAAAATATTTTTGACTTAATTAGCTGAATAACTAATTAATTTAAATTAATTTCACTTTTAATTATACATGATTAATCAAATACGCATATATTTCATTACACATATATTTTCTGGGGAGGGGCTCGGGCCCCTTCGGCCCTCCCCTATGGGCGCCCATGGTGATAGCATGTTTTCGTATCATCCTCAGGGATGTTTCCAGGACCCATTGTGCAGAGCTCTACTGCGACGTAAACAAACTACAACTACAACCACAAAAAAAAAACATATAAAAAATAAGTAAGCTAAAAGCGTTAAAATATTTTCGCACAATTTTCGGAAATTGACTTACAGCCAACAATTTTTTTATTTGTTGTTGTTGTAGTTCATCAACGATCAGGGACTTAAGGATCTATGTCAACGATAGTTCATTTACGTCGCACAAGAGCTGCACATTGGGCTATTGGCGACGGTCTGGGTGGCGGTCTTTATTTGCAGCCTCAAATTTTGAAAATATTGTGTGTCATTAAAATAACTTATTAATAATATAGAATACATGGTTTTTTTCTTCCTTTTAATATATTGGAGTGCTAAATCAGGTTCAAAGGGCATGTGGGACTACATTTTTTATTCAAAAGCCAAATGGGACCCCCTGCAAACCCTGCCTAGAATGAACCCGGAAGTTTGCATCAAGGATAATTTCCCTGACTGGTGTGTTTTTCTTTTAAAAATTGCCATTGTGTGCACCAAAGAAAACAATTCATTTGGATGAATATTACGAATGTTTTTTAGAATAATTTTATGAATCACAGCAGTGGTTTAGTGTTTTTCTTCTTCTTTTTGCTGTTAGTTGCAGGCTTTTACTTAAAGTAAATGAAAAGTTAAGACCAGACTTGTCTGGGAGAGGTCGTAGCTGTAATAGAAGAGACATAACGGCGCCAGGAGTCTTTCTGACTTTTGCGCCTCACTTTACGTGCGATGGCTTTAGCATGTTTGAAAGCTAAAAGGTTAGCAGTGGTAGGAGAACGACGGAATATGCTCCACAAACGTTTCTGCTTTTTATGGGCAGCTGCGCATTCAGCATTCCACCACGGCTTACGATGACGAGGGAGAGATGTAGTAGTTTTTGGTATGCTGGTTTTGGCAGCATGCATAATCACCGAAGTTACTTTTTCAACCGCAGTGTCAATACTGTTATCAGTCACCATATCTTCAGTAATGCCAGCAAGTTGCGAGAATAGAATCCAATCTGCACGATGATAGATAAAGACTGAGGGTCTGGTATTCATAGGAACACTAGATGAATACGAAATTATGATTGGGATATGATCGCTGTTATGAAGATCTTTGTCGACGGTAAATTGGGAGAAAGGTAATAGTGTGGGTGAACAGAAGGCCAAATCAATGCAATGAAAGGTCTTTGTGGGTTCATGAAAATACGTGTCTTCTCCTTGGTTGAGCAAACATAGATTATTGTCTAGGATAAGTCTTTCTATTTGTCGCCCTCGAGCATTCGAGTCAGAACTACCCCATGGCTCACTATGACCATTAAAATTGACATCCGAGATTGTCGTGGAATATCGTCTTTGTATGTTAATAAAACAAATAAGAGAAAAACGAAGTTTCTGAAGAAACAAGTTTATTTAAAAACATTAAAAAAAATTGTCACAAACAGAGTGACGAAAAGAAAGAATACACAAATGATCTTCTTCAACAGAAGCTTAAATACTGACAACGGGTGACGTCATGATCCACGCAAGAACGACCAACAGCAAATGAAAATAAACTGGCCGATCCCCGCAGACCATGACCTCACCGACACAAGTTGAATGCATGAGATCGAACCTCATACCTTTATTTGTCTAACATGCGGCCCCCTCTCATGCCTTCAACTTTTACAAAAAAAATACAGTTTATCAAAATCTTCAATAAACTAAAGAAATATTTAATTTCCTTTAAACTAACACTTAAGTTCTTTCATTCCTGTAACCATCCAAAAGATTAAACTCTCACAAATACTTTTGAGCAAAAATTTTCAACTTCTAACTTAGTTAAAGGTTTTGTAAAAATGTCGGCTAAGTTAAACTTACTCCTAACGTGTTTAACAGCAAAAAATTTATCATAAATTAAATTTCTTAAAAAATGATACCTTACGTCGATGTGTTTCGTTCGACTATTTTCAATAGGTGAATGAGAAAAATCAATTGCAGATTGATTGTCACTAAATATAATACAATCACTTAAATTTATGTCTTTTAAATTTAATTCTCCACTCATCTATTATACGCTTAATCCACATTACCTCTTTGGCAGCGTCAGTTAAAGTCACATACTCTGATTCCATTGTAGATAGACTCACACATCTTTGTTTGAAGGTTTTCCAGAATATCGGAGTTTTATCTAAAAACAATATTATACCACCTACTGATTTTCCGTCATCCCTGTTAGCAGCAAAATCTGAGTCACAGTAACAATTAACATTTAATTCTCCAATATTTGACAATTTTAAGAAATAATCTTGAGTATTTTGAACATAACCTAATAATCTTAATAAAGTATTCCAGTGCTTTAAACCTGGATTTTCTTGAAATTGTGATAATATATTTACCGCATAGGAAATATCCGGTCTTGTGCGATTAGCTATATAAGCCAAACAACCCAAAATGTTCCGAAACGGCAATTTCGCCATTTCATCCACTTCGCTTTTAGAAGATGGACAATCAGCTTTTGATAATAAGTTACCCTTAGTCATCGGCAACGATGACAAAGGATATTTAAAGCTAGAAAACATACTACAAACTTTTTGGATGTAACTCTTTTGATGTATAAACATCTCACCATCTTTTTGAACAAATTCAACACCTAACAACTTACGCGTTTTACCCAAAATTTTTAAATCAAAATTATCACTTAAAAGTTTAATAACACTGTCTACTTCATATTTTGTTTTAGCAAAAATAATTATATCATCTACATAAATTATAAGAATTACATTTTTATATACATATGTACAATTACACCATTTCAATCTTACAAACTTTAAATTTTCAAGTGTATTATCTAATTCAAAAAACCATTCTCGACCACTTTGTTTGAGTCCATAAATAGCTTTCTTTAAATGACAAACGTGGTCTTGCTTATTTAAATCAACAAAACCTTGAGGTTGATACATAAATACATCCTCATTCAAATTTGCGTAAAGGTAAGCACACTTAATATCTAATTGGGTATGATACCACCCTAGCATACAAACTAAGATTGTGAAAAACATTCTTACAAGAACAAAATTAACCACAGGACTAAATACTTCATCATAACTTTCACCTCGTATTTGTTTAAATCCCTGAGCAACTAAACGTGCTTTGTATCTTACAATTTCCCCCTTTTCATTTACTTTAGTTGTATAAACCCAACGGCTTCCCAAAATTCTTTTATTTGTAGGAGTTGGAACCAAATCCCAAACTTTTCTTTCTCTCATAGTTTTTATCTCATCTGACATGGCTAATTCCCAATTTTTAACTTGGGGAGATCTTAAACAGTCTTTATAATTTCTAGGAATTTTTATTTCAATATGATTAGCTTCGTGTTTTATGTTATGATTAACCTGAAAATTTGAAACTTTACCAGAAAAAGCATTTTTCCCACTGAAATCAAATAAATCCCTATCATACTTTATCTTGTTACTATTGCAGTAATTTTCTACATCGTTATAGGATCTTAATCTCATATTTACCCCTTCAATATTATAATAAATATCAGTTCGACTATTATCTGGACGGGGTACAGCTTTTCTAATCCACGAAATGTTTTTACACGGAATTAAATCGGGTTTTACGCTTGAACTACCTGTATCTTCATCTGAAGAACTTTCGTCCAAATCGGGACGTTCCGGTTCAAAACTAGCAAAATTACGTTTAATGGGTTTGGTACCCAGTACGGCTTCCACCCCAATTACATTTTCGTCAAAACGAACATTTATTGTTTCAACAAGTTTCCTTTCGTTTTTAAGCCAAATTCTATAACCTTTCGTTTGTATTGCATATCCTAACATAATACCTTCTTTAGCTCTCATTTGAAGTTTATTGCGTAACTGTTTTGGTTGACCCACAAATGCTAAACAACCAAATACTTTCAAATGAGTGACTGATGGTTTTCTACCACTATACAGTTCAAAGGGAGTTTTAATTTGGTTTTTGTGACAAACTCTATTAAAAGTGTAAGTAAAGCATAGTAAAGCTTCAGCCCAAAAAGCATTTCCTAATTTACTAGATTTTAACATTGCTTTAATATTGTCTAAGGCAGTTAAATTGTAGCGTTCACTAACACCGTTTTGCTCTGGCGTATAAGCATTAGTACGTTCAGCTTTTATGCCTTCATTTTCAAGAAAATCACTAAACTCTTTATGGCAAAATTCCATGCCATTATCAGTTCTAACATTTACAATTTTACAGTTTAAAAATCTCTCAGCTCGCTTTTGATATCTTATGAAACTATTAAAAACATCCGATTTCCTTTTAATGGGAAAAGTAGTAACTTTCCTTGAAAAATCGTCAGTAATAGAAAGAAAGTACCGACTTCCACCATGTGAAACGACAGGCATTGGACCACATACGTCCATATGTAAAAGTTCCAAAGGTTTCTTAGACCTTATACTTAAATTTGGTTTAAACGAAATTCTTTTAGATTTAGCTAATTTACATTCTATACAATTACTATCTGAAAAATTGAGATTAGGTAATCCTTTCACGCTAGAATTTTTACTAGTTTGAATTATATAATCACAATTTATGTGGCAGTATCTTAAATGCCAGACATCCAGAAGACAAGGGAACTCCTGGATCAAATATTGGGAAAAATTTGTCTTAGTGGTTTCTTTTTATGTAACTAACCCGCTTTACGTTAGAGGAAGACCACGAGAATCTCCCACGGTCAGCCTGACAGCAGGCGGACTCAAACCCGTCTACCACTGAGGATATTTCACGTCAGTACTGTGGTGGGTGCAAGCCGAATATGGATTCGCATCGACCAGTCAGTGGTGGGATTTGAACTCGGTTCACCTCATTGGAAGGAGAGAGCCATCGCGTCTCCCGATTACAAATTATGTGATTTCAACTTTTTAGTTTTTTGATGTGTTGAAATGGAACAAACATTTTAACTTATCGAAAATTCGTTTTTAATATGAATTGCAATATAGAATATGACTTGTTATAGGAAATATGCAAATTAAAAATATATAATATGAATCACGAATAAAGTGACTATTAAATATGAATATAAAATCAATTACGACTACACATTTGCCTTAATTGATTTTGAAAAATATCGAATTACATTCATGCAAAATTGCCAGGTAAATATCATATTCAGTCTGTGTATATTTAATCGGATATTAGAATGAACTTTAGTTGAATTACTATTTTTATTATTTTAAGGCTAGCTGAAAGAAATTTTCGTCATTATTAATTTATCTCCATTTATTAATCTCCATTTATTTTTTTCTAGTGTGGCGCAAAAATGAACTGTTTTAGATCTGAGTTCTGCAGTATTTGCTGCGGACAGAAGCATTAACACGTGGAATGCCACAATTTGCATGGTTTGCCCGTCTGGCCAAACGGTAAATAACTACAAACTAAATTTGCAAATATTAGACAGATTTTGCTAGTTTTTTAAAAGGTTTAGCACAGTGGTTCCCAACCTGGGGGCGATCGCGCCAAAGGGGGCGATGAAGCCCATCAAGAGGGCGATAATCCTTAGGGGGGCGATCAGGGGGCGACGAGTATTCAAAAGATAAAAATTGCTAATAATATTAATAACAAAATCTATTTGAGATCGAAATTGAAAGCATATATTAAACTTATGGTTCTGGTGTAGACAAAGAATTATGATAGTTAAAAATTAAAAAATTTCAAGTTCATGGTCGTTTTTGTTATACGTTTTGGTATCGCAGGCGGAAATCTGACCTTCAAGAATTCTCTTTAATTTAAAGTCATGGTCTTTTATATACCTTCTTCTCCTCAAATGTTCCACTCTCGTCTCATTCCCTGACCTCCAATTTCAAAAGGCATGTTTTATGGAAAAACGGATTGATAGACGTAACATATTTATCGTTAGATAACTCTGCGGTTTGGCAGTTATAATACGGTTTTCAGGAAAACTCCAGACATCAGTGTCGCGTCGTTGCTAGTGCTATGGTTACGAGGAGAATTCACTTTGTATAGGTGAGGGGAATAGTTTTGTCTTAATCTTGACATAGGTCACCGCAAGTAAACCAATCTTCACATTCATTCCTTCATTATACCCCCATCAGAAATGTGCTCCTGCTAGTAACCATTGAAGCAGACATCCCCAGACCAGTTTCTTATGGACCTGGAGAGCTATAAAAAAAGTTGTAGAGAGAAAGGTAGGAAATGTAACTTTTGAAAAGTAGGTCTGCATTTTCTTGGAATTAATCACAGTTTTAGTATGAGTACAATTATAAAGATATATTGTACAGTAAGACGATTTTATCTTGAAACATGTATTTGAAGTTTTTTCGTCTTTAAATACCCTCTTAGAAAAGCGAATGTACAAAGAAGAAGGCGTTTTAATTTGGTGATGAATTAGTTTCCAAGACTAAATAATTGGCGCTTTGGCTATGTTTTTGCACTGATCAGCCAACTTTTTGACTCTCCTCGCCATTGCTATAATGTCCTTACTCTTGTGCAGTTTTTAAATCGTTTTCTTTCCCTCGCATCGCTTAATTGTTTTTTTTTAAAATTTTGTTATTAGTTATTGGCTGATATATGTTAAGTTGTTTCATATCGTTATTAATTGCTACTTGTATCTCACCGTTAATAATTGTTAGCTTGTTTTCCACAGCCATAAATTGTTAGCTTTTTTTTTATAGTTTAGCTTCCAATGGATTCGAAAAGGAAGTGTCGTTAGTATTCATCCGAATATATAAAATTCGGTTTTATCGCATTATTGCAAAATGTACAGTTTCCATATTGTCTTTTGTGTGCTGAAACATTTACTAGCAATGAGGCGATGAAACCCTCGCAAATGAAAGACCATTTATCGAGATTACATAGTGATAAAGTAAGCAAACCCCTAAGTTATGTTCAAGATCTGAAATCTAAATTTGAAAATCGGCCTAATTTAAATGAACTATTTAGAAAACAAACAACCAATCTTGACAAAGGTCTTCTTGCTTCCTACGAATTTTCTTTATTGATTGCTAAATGTGGTAAACCTCACACAATTGGCGAAACTCTAATTTTACCTGCTACTAAAAAAGTTGTTGAAATCATGTTGGGTGAGGGATCAAGCAATAAGATAAATCAATCTGCTCCTCTGTCGCTGAGCAATACTGTTTCCAGGCGTATTGATGAGATGGCCGCAGACGTTGAATCAAAACTCATCAAATTTTTGAAAGAAAGTAAATTTGCGTTGTAGATTGATGAATCAACTGTGATAGATAACAAAGCTATTGTATTAGCTTACCTGAGATTCATAAATGAGAGTCCCAAGTAGCACAGAAACATCGATCTATACCGTGGCCGTTCCTATCAATATTTTGAAAGCGGAGGAATATAGATACTGTGAGCAAGTTATTGAATGAATTCCGTCAATAAAACTTTAAAAGTATTTTTCTTAAAACACTCTATATTAAATATATTTTAGTTCCATAGTTCATAATATTTGCTGGAAAGATAAAAATGAGTAAAATTTCTTTATACTTGCTCATATTAGTGAAAGTAAAAAATAGAATGCCATGATAACGATATGAAACGGGATTGGAAGGTGAAGCGATCTCAATATTTTTATCAACAAAGTTTATCAGCTCTGACGTCACGCTTTACAATCCATGTTTTTACCATGATCCATGAATAACGATCCATGAATTTTTAGCGTGTTATATCTCCTAATATTGTCGTCAAAAGTCACCTTACTGATTTAATTTAGGTAAGCAAAGTTTCTTCATCTTCTATTTACTTATATAAACTCTATTAATATTGTGTCAGGTCTTCATTTCTAATTGCAATGTTTCACTTCGATATTTAGGTTAAGCCAACATTACCGAAAGAACATTCCATTACAAAAGATCATATGTAGCTGGTTTTGAATTATAATTAAGTAAGTAGTTTTTAACTTTTCGCTAATTTTAAATATTATTATTGGAATAATTTCTAATTAATGACGTAAATTTATTGTCAAAGTTGTTTGTTCTGAATTGTTTACTTCTTGTTTGCTGGGATGTTAAATGTTATGTTTAACAATCTATCTAATTTTTATTAAATAAATTCACTAGGTTCGTAAATAATTTTATGTAAGATGAAATGTTTCTAATGTCATTTATTGTGTGAACAAGGTTCATAGCATTGTAGTTATGAGTGTACAAATACTTTTCATAAAAATTAAGTCTGTCAACGTTAATTCTGTGAGCTTATTAACAGTTAATTCGTTTTAAAACATTAAAAACTGTGCTCAAAATGATATAAGTATACATAATTTATCAAAGTATTAATGTAAGCGAATTGTAAAAGGTTATATAGATTTTAAAATTACGTCTAAAAGTAAAATAAGCAGTATGAAAATATTAAACAATTTTAAAAAAAGGAATAAGTTTAACTTTTCAATTTCTGAAAACAATGATATTCTATTTACCTAAATTTAATCCAGTCTTGTAATATAATTCTCTATATAAAAGTTCTTAATATAAGATTTAGTTTCAGGAATGATTGTTATTCGTTACTACTACATTTTTTTTTAAATGTGTCAGATATCAAGTAAGGTATGTGTTATGTATAAAGTATGATATGTGTTTGTTATGTAACAAGAGAATACTAAAGGAAAATTAAAATAGACACTAAAGGCTCAAAATCAAAATAGAGATTTATATGTTTATTAAAACTTCTTTAAAAAATTTTATGTTTGCTGAAAATTATAAAAAAAAATTATAGATAAAAAAGGAAAATTTAAATGTCAAAAATAATATCAAAATGTGTTAATCTTTAAAATAACTTTAAAAACTGAAGTATAATTTGGATAAGAGCGCAACAACTAAAACTTATAAGTTTCTAAGATAATGATTAGAAAATATTGATCAAAGCTTTTCTAATTAAATATTTTATTGTTTTTCAGGCTTTGAAAAGACCCAACCCGCCTGGGTTTTATTGAAAAAACCCGGGGGAAATTGGATGTTTTCATTTTGTGGTCATAAACTTTAAGTTTTACTGTATAAATATTTTTATTTATTAAAAAGTGTTGTATAAGTTTAAAAATAGAAATAAATCTGAAAAGTTATTTTAATTTTATTATATGTATTTTTTATTATGTTTAAATAACACATTATCACTAATACATATTTGAATCTTCTTTACTGTTAAATACATAACGTTTCACAATTTTTAACCCAAGCATTATAAAATATAAATACAGTAATATAAAAGGAACAAGTTTATTAATTTTTTCGTTTTCACGCACATATATTTACTAAACATATATAAATATATATATATATCTTACCTATTGTAAAGTTATAATCAGTAAATATTTATAATTAGCAAGGGCGGCGCCAGTAGGGGGTCAGGGGGGGCAATTGCACCCCTGTCGGGCATGCCCAGCCCCCCCATCGGGAAAATTTTAAAGTCTCGTCGTGAAAATAGTCTGGTCACATTTTTTTCTAAATTATGTCAAAAATTCATTTGCAAATGCTTAATAAAATTTTTTGTAGTTGACTTTTTAGTTTTTATTTATTTATTTTTAAGAATTAGTAACAAAAATTAGTAAAATATATTGTAAATTCTATGTAATTGTAGTTTCACTGCACTACTCATAACTTGGCCATACATTGTTAAACTAAAGACGGGATGCGATTAGACATGGGTGAAATTGAGGACTTTTCGAAATCCTTTCCCCCTCCCTGCAGACACATCTTCATTTTCTTGGAAGCCTATCTTTCAAACTGCTTTTCTTTCTTCTGTAGAACTGAGAAAAGGACAATCACACCTCTTTTCTGGGGGAAAAACTGACAAAAGCCTGGGGGATAGAAAGAGAGGCAGGTCCCCTTCTTTAGGAATTCTTTTTTATGTAATGTGTTCATCAATGGTTTATGGGATCACATAATTGCTTTTTGAAATTTTGAAGCAAAATGAAAGTATAAGAATAAAAAAAAAAAATTTTTAATTTTTAAATCTTTTTTTTTTTTAATACTTTCAAATGAGGAAAATCACTTACTTATTCGGATTCAAGGTTTATAGTATTTTAATCAACGCAATAAATATGCAGTCGGAAAAAAAGAAAAACCATGACCAAATAATTTTTTTAAAATCATTTTCTTAGTAATAAAAAGATTGTTGATTGATTAAGAAAAACAATTAAACTGTTCGTATTCAATATCGTAAAATATATATTAATCAACATAACAGATTCTCATTGACTTATTTTATGTACAGTGTATGAAATGGAAAAAGGGAACACCTTGATTAACTTTTGATTTAATCATATTTTCACCTTCAAAGAGTCAATACCATATTTTAAGTTACGAAAATAAACAGAAAAGCGCATTCTGCTCTGGATAAACATCCAAGTTTGTCTAAAGTTTTAGGTTTTTAATTTTCAAAACGCGGAAATAGCCGAAAGCTGGAAGATATGGTCTGAAGTTATGGCAAGGAGAGGGTTGGAAAGTTTGGGTCCTTTAATTTTAACTTAACTCCTCGATTATAGTCCATTATCTCGAGAACTTTTTTAGTGTATTGAAAAATGTTTGCATAAAATTACAAAAAACATTTTATATAAAAATTTTTAAGCTAAAATAATTTTAAATAATTATTTTTTATTAAATAATTGTAAAATATATTGAATTGTATGATCTACATATTTTGACATCCTTTTAATTTCAAAATACAAACTTTCAGAACAATCGATCTATTAGTTTGTGAGTTATCAAATTTTAAAAAAGTCAGTCTGCTTAAAATTTCTCGAATTATTCAACCGATTTCATTCAAACTTTGTATTTTACAATTTAAAATTACCTTCCATAAAATTATATAAAAGTTTTACTATTTTATCTTGCTATTTTATTTTATCCGTCGTTGAACAACCGACCCAATATTCGGGTTTCCGACTACTAATGTTCAACTCCGTAGCCTTGTAGTTTTGAACCAATCCAGAAGACAAGGGAACTCCTGGATAAGTACCCCCAGAGGTCTTGATTTGTTATGGGAACATGGGGGACTTAGCGACTCGACAGATTTAACGTGCATCAGTCACCATTTACTACATGGGGATTTCAAAAATCGGGATTCAGAATTTTTCCAACGCATATTATAAATATAAATATAAAAAATATTAAATATTTCATAACTATTTAAAAATATATTTTTTGCATGGCATTACCTTTGGAAAAACGAATTTTTGCAATTGTATGAAAATTTTTTCGATTCAATCAAAACGTAAAACGCTCTTGAGATATGACGAGGTTGAGATATTATCCTCATTAACAATGAGGTATTATTTCGAAGATATTACTATGCAATTATACTATGAAATTAACAAAAGAGGCCAAAATAAAAGACGTTTTTATTTATTTATATCTGATATTAATATTGAAAGTGAACATCATTTCACCTTATTTTCCTCTTTCAATCATAATCGTTAAAATTATCAAAGCATATATACATGGATAACCACCAGCTAAATTACCTTTCTTTATAAAAAAGAAAAATTATTTTGCTATTATCAGCAATATTGACATATACTTCAAATGAATGTAAAATTGACCCACCGGAATAAATTTTTATCTTAAGTTCGGCTCCTCATGTTCTAAGACTCATTCCTAATGGTTCGAGAGGGTGACATCAAATATACTAATTAATTAGTCCAAACGATATTTTAACTGTACAATAACTTCTTACAATAACTGCACAATAATAAGCATCCAACTCCAGAATGAACCTAGTTTTCCTGCAAAAAATTAAGCAATTTATTTTACTATAGATATATAAAATAATATGTACAGAAACAAAAGATGTAATTAATTTCTGACTCATTTTAATTTTGGGTTAAGTTATACTATGAATTAATAATAAGTTATACTATCAATTAATTCTAGAATTTAATAAAGTTATTCAAACCAACTGTTTTTTTTTATTTTTCTTTTTTTTATAACTAGCACGCATTTATTGTCACAAAAATAAATAAATAAATTTTAACTGATTGTAACAAAAGGTAATAATAGCACTAAATGAATATTCCAGTTTGTATTAAAACTAAGTATTATTTTTATAAAATTCCATAGTACTTTGTAATATCTATTGCAAATGTGTGAAATAGCGGATTTATTTGCATGGAAAAAATTGCAGCATCAAATATTAAAACAACTATGAATAATATCCTATGAATTAATAAAACAACATGGCTAAAATTTCTCTTTATAGTATTATGAGACAATTAATTAATTTAAAAATAGGGAGAACTATGATTGACTTTAAAAAAGTTAAAAGTGGTGACCAAACTTCTTTACTTTAATCTCATCTGTTATAAACTATTAACTTTTAAAATGCTTCCATAAGTTAGAACTGCATTTTGTTACTACAGATCAATCCATTTAATAATTGAGCATAAAAATGCTTTTTAAATAAAGAATTTGATAGCAAAGCCTTAATATTTCTTAAATTAGAAAGAATACATTCTCACCAAAATAGTTTGTAGCTATTATGTATGTATAGTATGTTATGTATGTTATGTATTGTTAATATGTTAATATGTTAATATTAATATGCTATAGTATGTTATGTATTGTTAATATATTTAATATTTAAACAAAATTTTAATTTTTCATGATTAAGAACTTTAAATTAATATGTGAAAATATTTAAAGTTTATATAAAATTAAATTATTTCATTAAAAGAAATTTTAACCTCAATGAAATAAACAAACTAAAGGTTTTTAAAAATGTAAAAAATACATAAGAAAAAATTTTAAGATACTACTTTTAAAAATCTAAAAACATGTGGTTTTATTAAAATTTCTATCAATTAAAAGAATATATGATCCTTCAAAGTTATACTCCATTAAGTATTAATTAACTTAAAATGATATTATACAAATTATTATCGAAGAAATTATTAAAAAATGCAATATAAAGGAATGATTTTCTAAATTTGTAATGAATCTACAAAAAGGATTCCACTAACTAAAGAATATAAATTTTATGCCATCAAGGTAGGTTGGTTTAAACGAAATGGTTCTTTAAAATATTTAATTTTTTTTTTAATACATAAAAATTTGAATAGTTCCAGATGGAAAAACATTACATTTTCTCATAAAAATTTTCTGGGAATGGGAAGGGTTAATGGGAATGGATTTTTTTAAAAATAAATATGAAAAAATGATTTTTAAATGTTTAGATATCGTAGCTTTTCTGCAAATGTATCTATGAAAATAAATTTATGTGGTGAAATATTCTAAAATGCTTAATGCAACAAATAGCATCACCAAATTACTTTTCTGATCACTAAAGATAAAATTAGTTAAATAATGTGATTATTGAACAAAATAAAATAAAAAGCCACAACAACATTTTATCTTATTAAAATGTTGTTATTATTATTATCTTGTTTCAATCAAAAGCATAAATGGAAATAAAGTTCTTGTATAAAATTTCTCAGTGTAAACTAATTTGCATTGTATTATGATTTTACTCATTTTTTTTTTTTAATATTTTCAAAATAATATATGTAATATAAATATATTATGACAGTACATAGCACTAAATAACAGCTATGTAATAATTTTTAAATTTATTTTCATAATAAATTTTTAATTTTTATTATTTAAAAATTATGAAAAGAAATTTACTTTAAAATAATATGTAAGCTATGATAAAATCAAATCATTTGACTTAAAAAAATTTTCCCTACTGACAAATACAAGTAATTCTAGTATAGGCATAAATTTTAAAAAACAAGCTAAAACTTTTCTAAAAAGTCAAAAATTTAGGCGGCTAGAAAGCTAAAATTTTAGGAAAGTACTTTTGAAAATCAATACAGGTATTTTGATTTAAAAAAATTTTTAGATTTAAAAAAAATATATTTCCTTTATTTCTTTATAAAAATTTTCCTTTAAAATTATAAACAACAAATTATTAATAATCTTAAAATATTTCAATATTGCAAATTATTGTAGGAGAAATTATTAAAAATGCAGTTTTACATATAGAATATAAAGTAGATTTTCTAATTTTGCTATATATTTATAAAATGGATGCTACTGAGTTAAAATGTAGTTTTGAAATGTTACCTTCTTTTCTGTTGATGACCATTCTAGTTTTTCCATCAGTTTTCATCATTCTAGTTCCCACACTCTCTAGTCAGAATTTCCGGACTTTTCATGAAAGAAAGAAAAATAATTAAAATATGAACATGGAAAAGACAGTTAAAAATCAACAAAATAAAAACATTAAATTGAAAAAAAAAAAAAAAAAAACTGCTTCAAACTCATTTCTATACAATCTATCTGACAATAAGTTTAATGTTTACCAGCTATCTTGTACATGCGCAATGCTTATCGTAAATTATTATTAACTACTAAAGATCTTGCTTCTAAAATAATTACCATAGACAAATACTATAAAATATAGTTCAGAATTGAAATGGAAAAATTAGATTATTTAATTTAGAATTAGGTAAAATTATATAAGTTATGATAAAATTAAATAATTTTAAATAAAATAATAATATTAATAATATTAATAATATTAATATTAATAATATTAATATTATTAATAATAATATTAATATTAATAATAATATAATTATTATTAAT
>OX421972.1:118282841-118285341 GCA_949128135.1 Parasteatoda lunata | reverse complement strand
TTGTAACAAAAGGTAATAATAGCACTAAATGAATATTCCAGTTTGTATTAAAACTAAGTATTATTTTTATAAAATTCCATAGTACTTTGTAATATCTATTGCAAATGTGTGAAATAGCGGATTTATTTGCATGGAAAAAATTGCAGCATCAAATATTAAAACAACTATGAATAATATCCTATGAATTAATAAAACAACATGGCTAAAATTTCTCTTTATAGTATTATGAGACAATTAATTAATTTAAAAATAGGGAGAACTATGATTGACTTTAAAAAAGTTGAAAGTGGTGACCAAACTTCTTTACTTTAATCTCATCTGTTATAAACTATTAACTTTTAAAATGCTTCCATAAGTTAGAACTGCATTTTGTTACTACAGATCAATCCATTTAATAATTGAGCATAAAAATGCTTTTTAAATAAAGAATTTAATAGCAAAGCCTTAATATTTCTTAAATTAGAAAGAATACATTCTCACCAAAATAGTTTGTAGCTATTAATATGTTATGTATTGTTAATATATTTAATATTTAAACAAAATTTTAATTTTTCATGATTAAGAACTTTAAATTAATATGTGAAAATATTTAAAGTTTATATAAAATTAAATTATTTCATTAAAAGAAATTTTAACCTCAATGAAATAAACAAACTAAAGGTTTTTAAAAATGTAAAAAATACATAAGAAAAAATTTTAAGATACTACTTTTAAAAATCTAAAAACATGTGGTTTTATTAAAATTTCTATCAATTAAAAGAATATATGATCCTTCAAAGTTATACTCCATTAAGTATTAATTAACTTAAAATGATATTATACAAATTATTATCGAAGAAATTATTAAAAAATGCAATATAAAGGAATGATTTTCTAAATTTGTAATGAATCTACAAAAAGGATTCCACTAACTAAAGAATATAAATTTTATGCCATCAAGGTAGGTTGGTTTAAACGAAATGGTTCTTTAAAATATTTAATTTTTTTTTTAATACATAAAAATTTGAATAGTTCCAGATGGAAAAACATTACATTTTCTCATAAAAATTTTCTGGGAATGGGAAGGGTTAATGGGAATGGATTTTTTTAAAAATAAATATGAAAAAATGATTTTTAAATGTTTAGATATCGTAGCTTTTCTGCAAATGTATCTATTAAAATAAATTTATGTGGTGAAATATTCTAAAATGCTTAATGCAACAAATAGCATCACCAAATTACTTTTCTGATCACTAAAGATAAAATTAGTTAAATAATGTGATTATTGAACAAAATAAAATAAAAAGCCACAACAACATTTTATCTTATTAAAATGTTGTTATTATTATTATCTTGTTTCAATCAAAAGCATAAATGGAAATAAAGTTCTTGTATAAAATTTCTCAGTGTAAACTAATTTGCATTGTATTATGATTTTACTCATTTTTTTTTTTTTTAATATTTTCAAAATAATATATGTAATATAAATATATTATGACAGTACATAGCACTAAATAACAGCTATGTAATAATTTTTAAATTTATTTTCATAATAAATTTTTAATTTTTATTATTTAAAAATTATGAAAAGAAATTTACTTTAAAATAATATGTAAGCTATGATAAAATCAAATCATTTGACTTAAAAAAATTTTCCCTACTGACAAATACAAGTAATTCTAGTATAGGCATAAATTTTAAAAAACAAGCTAAAACTTTTCTAAAAAGTCAAAAATTTAGGCGGCTAGAAAGCTAAAATTTTAGGAAAGTACTTTTGAAAATCAATACAGGTATTTTGATTTAAAAAAATTTTTAGATTTAAAAAAAATATATTTCCTTTATTTCTTTATAAAAATTTTCCTTTAAAATTATAAACAACAAATTATTAATAATCTTAAAATATTTCAATATTGCAAATTATTGTAGGAGAAATTATTAAAAATGCAGTTTTACATATAGAATATAAAGTAGATTTTCTAATTTTGCTATATATTTATAAAATGGATGCTACTGAGTTAAAATGTAGTTTTGAAATGTTACCTTCTTTTCTGTTGATGACCATTCTAGTTTTTCCATCAGTTTTCATCATTCTAGTTCCCACACTCTCTAGTCAGAATTTCCGGACTTTTCAAGAAAGAAAGAAAAATAATTAAAATATGAACATGGAAAAGACAGTTAAAAATCAACAAAATAAAAACAATAAATTGAAAAAAAAAAAAAAAACTGCTTCAAACTCATTTCTATACAATCTATCTGACAATAAGTTTAATGTTTACCAGCTATCTTGTACATGCGCAATGCTTATCGTAAATTATTATTAACTACTAAAGATCTTGCTTCTAAAATAATTACCATAGACAAATACTATAAAATATAGTTCAGAATTGAAATGGAAAAATTAGATTATTTAATTTAGAATTAGGTAAAATTATATAAGTTATGATAAAATTAAATAATTTTAAATAAAATAATAATATTAATAATATTAATAATATTAATATTATTAATAATAATATTAATA